>JAWNLD010000139.1:0-14470 GCA_035041545.1 Drosophila colorata
ACACTAGCACGTCGGGGTACTCCATCGACTCCAGTGTAGACTTCTTCCACGATGCCCTTTCGCCACTCCCTGTGTGTCGTAGCTGGGTCGCATATGAACACCACATCTCCGACGTGCATCGGCTCGGTGCTCCGGCACCATTTCTCGCGGCGCACAAGCGTAGGCAGATACTCTTGCACCCATCTCTTCCAGAATCGATCTCTCATCAGGCGCGCTATACGCCACTGCTTCCTCGTAGCGCATCTCTCGGGCACCTGTCCATCGGTGCTGGGCATATCGGGCAGGTTTGCTGCTCCTTTCAGCAAACCGTTCGGCGTCAGAGGAGCTTCCTGGTCCACTGCAACTGGCAAATGAGTAAGTGGACGAGAATTCACAACATTCTCTGCTTCTATCAGGAAACTCTGCAATACATGCTCCTTAGGCGCCATCTCCTTTAGTGTGTGTCGCAGAACTTGCTTGACACACTGCACCATTCTCTCCCATACTCCGCTTTCGGACGGATTCGCTGGACAGTTGATGAGCCATTCGATCCCTTTGGTCGACAGCTCATCCTGAACCTTCTCTGGCTCGAAAACTTCAGTGAACTTCTTGGCCTCTCGGTCGGCCCCAATGAAATTCTTTCCATTGTCGCTGCGCAGTCTAATTACTGGCCCGCGTCGACATAGAAAATTTCTCATAGCAATTATGCAAGTCATGCGCCAACTCCAAATGAATCGCCCTTGTCATCAAACATGTAAACAAGGCGACCCATCACTTTTCCCTACGGCGTCCAGCCGTCACAAGCAGTGGTCCAAAATAATCCAGTCCAGTATATTTAAATGGCCATCCATTGGCTTCTAAGCGGTCCTCAGGCAATGGACCCATTATAGGCGGCGTTGTAACTTGCATGTGGCACATGCGTAAACTATCTTCTGCAGAAGCCGTCGCAGATTCGTTACCCAGAATTTGGCTCCAATCTCGCTTATAGTTGCATCCAGATTTTGATGCTTCATCTTCACATGGTAATGGTGCACCTCTAGCTCGGATAATGGATGCCGGTGCGATAGTATAACCGGCCGTCTTGCGCTATATGGCATGCACAGAGCTGCGGTCACTCGACCATAAGATCGCAAGATTCCATATTCATCCAGATGGCTGCGCCCGTTGTAACTTGCATGTGGCACATGCGTAAACTATCTTCTGCAGAAGCCGTCGCAGATTCGTCACCCAGAATTTCTGCTGCGTTCTTGGCGGTTGGTACCCATCGCCACTGTGCAATATCCGTAGACTCCAGAATCTCTGCCACTCGATTGCCGACAAATTGCTTGTATCGGCGGTGCGTACTGCTTATCCAGTGCAGCACTGTCTTCGAATCTGTCCAGATCACGATATCGCTGATAGCGATGCTGTGTTCCTGCTTCACGGTAGTCATCAACCTTGTTCCTAGAACGGCAGCTTGCAGTTCTAGTCGAGGAATCGACATGGTTCTCATTGGAGCACATTTCGTCTTGGCACACACGAAACATATTCGTATTCCTTCCTCGCTAGTGACTTGACTTGCATCTACAAATACGTGTAGTTGCGTATCTCCTAATACTCCTGGGCCGAAGTAATAGCGTGGACATCGAAATTTCTCCACGTTGACTATCTCTTGGCGCCACTTCTCGATTCCATCCGGTAGTGGTTCATCCCACTTAATTTCTCGTCGCCAAATCTCTCTCAGCAGCAATTTGGCGGCAATCATATAACAGGATAAAAAACCCAAAGGATCAAATGTAGACATGATCAGGCTCAGGAACTCCCTATTGGTGGGGATTCGTTTGCCATTCAGCACGTTGTTCGGGACTTTGTGAAACTTCACATTGAATTTGAAGTCATCCGTTGCTGGCTGCCAGTACATTCCTAGTATCTCAGCGTCACGCCATCCGACATCCTTAGCTGCCACATGTTGGAAGCGGACCAAGCGAACGGCGTCGGCATGTATTTCTCTCACCCGTGTTGATACGGCTACTGCTTCCGCTTTCGTCATGATGCTGTCCACATAGTCGTCCACGTAGTGGTACTCAGTAATTGCTTTCACCGCACGTGGATCCGTGTATTGGTATTCTAGCGCATTTATGGTCTTCACATAATGCGCTGCACTTGGCGAGCATGCTTCATATACGCCTGGATCCCGTTGATCATCTCCGTCTCGCCACAGAAACCGCTGTGCGCATCCGTCCTGTGGCTGTATCAACACCTGATGAAACATCTCCTTGATGTCTCCAACTGCGCCTTCCCTAAAGTGGAAAAGCACAGCTGGGTTGTAATGCTTTGGACCCTTCTCCAGTGCTGAATTCAGCGATTCGTCGCCCACTTTCGCTGCCGCGTCGAAAACCAGACGAAGTTTCTCTGTTTTGTTTGGATTCACAACTTCAAAATGCGGCAGGTACCAAAGCTTGTCGATATTGTTTACATCGACCTCGTGGCGTTCCAAGCGTCGAGCGTATCCTTTGGTCACATAGTCGTTCATAATTCGCTTATAGGCTTGCGCGAATCGTACATCCCGTTTCATTTTCCTCTCAATACTGATAAGTCTCTTGTGCGCCATGTCATAGCTTTTGGCAGCACGATGTTATCACTTCTCCATAGCAGTCCAGTCTGGAAGCGCTGACCCAATCTCACCGTGCTGTCCTCAAGCATCCTTTGGGCCCTGGTGTCGGTGCTGGCTGCCACCGGCGGCGCAGGCTTCACTCAAAAATTCTCGATCACGAGGTAGTCGCTTATCATCTTCTCTACAGCATCTTCATGCGACATTGCTAGATGACATGACATCGGTGGTGGCATTCTCGCATAACCACTAGAGGGACCAAATACTACCCACCTACCAAGTTTAGTGGCAGCTGCATATGGTCCTTGCTCAGCAAACCGTCTGGTTTGCATTGGCAATCCTAGGTGCGCATGGTCCAGTCCAATAAGAAGCTTCGGCACCACATTGCTGTACGGCTCCATTGGCAGACGCGCATTCTTCATAGTTCCTTGAACATTACCTCGACGCAAGCTTTGCATCGGCAGACTCAAGTTTTGAACTGAATTCACAATCCTCAAATCGTAACGTTGGCATTTTCCTGCTCCACAAAGTTGCAGGTTTACCACAGTGGTGCTTTCTCTGGCTGATTTTCCACCAAACCAGTTGATATTTAGCTGTCGTCGCTCACCCTGCAGGTTCAGTTCGCGTCTCAGTTCATTATCAATCATGGATACGGACGAACCTTCATCGAAAAGTGCGTACGTGTCCAGTCGCGTATTTCCTGCTCCGAACAATGTTACAGGTAATATGCGAAACAGTAGACGCGTTCTCCTTGGGTCGACACAACTCAAATTCCTTGCTGGTGCCGCTTGGACTGCCCTTGGCGACGTCCTTCGGCCGGCACTGTCGTTCAAATCCGCTGGCTGCGGTGTCCGTCTAGCGGGATCATCCACTGGCTGTGACGACCTCCTAAAGGAACTCAAAGCTTCGTGCAGTAAGCGATGATGTATTCCATGGCATCCAAACCCGCCTCGCAGGTACGAGAAACAAAGCCGACGCTCCTTCACATATCTCCATCTTGTTGATGGGGAAGCTCGGTTGAAATCTTTACAATTCCTGACTCCATGTTGCCCATCGCATATTAGGCACTGTTTTTCGGCAATTCTCATCCTGGCGGTCGGTGCTCACATGCAGCAACTGACGCTTTTGTTCCTTTACCTCGACATCCGAGATCGTACATACCACGTTCGCAAGTTCAGTCAGCCACCTGCTGAAGTGTACGACCGTCGGGTAAGTATTCAATGTGGCCGCGAACCTGGCCCATTCCAATCTTCTGCCTGTTGGCAATTTGGTGGTCAGTTCCTCAATTAGGGTAGGGTTTCCCAAATGCTGCTCCCCATTAGGAGTTGACTGTAGAACAGCTGAAAGATTGCTCACGCGTGTAGCGAACGGTATGATCTTCGTCAAGTGGTGCTCCTGTATTTGTTGCACAACACGTACGCTTTGAAGCTGGCTTCGTATGAGCTGTTCCGGTCGTCCATACCTGAAGCGAAGCTGCTCCACTACGGCGTTCACGTTGCTTGGGTGGATAAGCAGAGACTTCACAGTGTCGCGTGCTTCATCCTTCAATGCCTTCAGCAATCGCAGGTTATTCTCCAAATCCGTGCAGCCATATGCTGCAGATGTTTCTGTATATGCGTGGATGATTATGGGCCAGTCTTCAGGCTGGCCTCCAAACTCAGGAAGATCCGGTAATTTGCGTGTCGTCCTCATCGTCGGCGTCATAGACCCGCAGACTACAGTTGATGGCGCTGGCACCATAGCCTCCCTTGGGCTTACATGCGTTAACGCACATCCAACTGCTGTTTGAACCGCGCAGTATGGCTTTGCGTGGCTTGTGGTCACATAACAATTAGATGGTGGAGGCAATATTCCATGCATAGACGGCGCGCACAAATATGGCGGCAAGTTTCCACTCAAAGATGTCGACATAATTCCGTTGATTTGAGACGGCAGAATTCCACTCAAACATGTCGACACAATTCCGTTAGTTTGTAGCGGAAATTCTTCACTCAAAGGCAACGGTACATTTCCATTCAATGCTGGCGCCACAATTGCAGTACTTTGCAGCGGTTGATTTGCGCTCATAGGCAACGGCGAATTTCCACTCAAAGATGGCGGCAGCGTAGTGCTTGGACTACTCACTTCAACATTGATAGGTCCAACGGAATCACTTGCGGTGCTTACATGCACTTGATTCCCCTCTGCATTAGGCTCGCAACTTGGGAATCGCTGGTGTGCGCTTCTCCAGTCTCGCTACTGGCTTGTTCGCTCACTTCCTTCGTCACCGTCTTTGCGGTGGTACTCCCAGTGGCAACCTGCACACTCATACCTGCAGACACTGTGCTGGGTGTGTGTCGCGGTTGCAGCTCAGCAGACGCTGTCCGCACCGTAGATGTCTCCGTTCGCACGGCAGCTCCTGCGGTGGTCGTCTGTTCCATGTCGTTTAATCGGGGGCTTCTTCTGGGTGAATGTTGGGTTGGCATCATCAACTTTCGACACGTCGGATCTCCAGCGTAAGTCTCCCTTGCAGACTCCAAGTTCACATTAACGGCGAATAAGCGAAACGCCGTACATGTGGTCTGCGAATAAAAGAAAACGCCTGTCGTCTACGGAAGGGAAGTTGTTCAGAATACTCAAGGTTGACGACGATGGAAAATAGTAGTAGTATTTTATTCTATAGAAAATACAGCTTAGTACAATATTAAGAATACAACTTAGTTCATACCGCAGTGACTTCCTCCCATTCCGCGTGCTCACGACAAGACACTCAAATTCCAATACGACCGCTTTTATACATAAGGGTTACTATTCGGTTCTTAATTCGTCCCACGACATCGTGTATACAGGGTTTTGTGGCACATTATCTTTAAATGACAGTATTTTTGAGAATGGTAAGAACTCAATTTTTTAACCCCTTTTTTTGCGCATATTAAAAGACTTAATATAAAAGAAAGTGTATTTATTCAATAGATAATTTAATTCTTAACAATTTTGCATTTACATTTGTTTGATTTCGTGCCGAAAAACATAAATAGCCGCCAAACAAAAATGTGGTTCCGGCCCGTGAACCAAGTTCCGAAAATCGACGCTAAGTGACCGTCGCTAATTTGACGCACGTGGTTTTATTATTCAAGTAATATGAGATTGACTCTTGATCATGGCAATGCGGTATATTAATAATATTAAAACTAAATACCTTTTGACAAAGTATTACTGTCAAAAATAATCCAAAAAATTTCTGATATCAAACTAAAATACCTCTACACGAGGTAACAATTTAGGGCGAAGACATATTCCAGCCCCAAATTTTTTATATAAAATGTAATGAAGTATTTTCCATTTAATATATGATCAAACCCAAATAGGAAAAAGGGCCTTCGGCACTTTACGCAAAAAGCTCTAGTTTCTGTGTACCTAAAAATAGATTTTTGCTACAATGGCTCACAGCTTATTTTATGCAGTGCACACTTTTTCTTTAAAAACCCTCTAACTTCTAAACTGATACGTAGAATGCTTTAATTGAAATTAAGTTTTGTAGTTGCATGTTCATCAAATGTAAAATTGAAGTCAAAGTTTAAAAAATTAAGCCACCATTGCCCCTAAATGAGCAGAACTAATTGCACATCAAAATTTATTTGTATGCCTTTACTTTTTTTTTATATAATTAAAATGTGTTCTCAAACAACAATTGAACAAGAATTGGCTATAAAGCAATTTTCAAACCGGTCACTACCGAAAAACAAATTGCAAAAATGTTCCTCATTAATGCCTCTACGGTGCTCTGTTAACGAGAATCGGGTGCATAATTGAGGCAGGAGGGAAAAGTATGGCGTTAGCGTCATTGCTTGGGCCTGCATGTCGACTTCTGGTAGGGGAATGTTAGCTTTTATTGAGAGTACGATAACAAACACAATTATTTTCAAATTTTAAAAGAAAATTTGCTGCAAGGTGCCGAATATCTGGCCGTGCGGTCGAATATTTGATTTTATCAGGATAACGACCCCAAACACAAAGTGGCAATAGTTCAGGCTTGGTTGATTTATAACTTTCCCCACTTGATGACTCCCAGTCACCATACCTTAATGTGATTGAAAATGTATGGTCGATATCGAAAACACAATATTTCCAATAAAAACGACCTCAAAAATGCGTTGATCGCTGAATGGCAGAATATTACACCATATGCAACTCAAAAGCAGTTGGCATCGATGCAGAATCGCCTTAAAATAGTTGTTGACAATAACGGCTGTCATACAAAATAATACAAATATTAATATTAACATTCAAAGCTAAGTTTTTAAAAATTTAAACTACCTTCATACAATAAGCTGTGACCTTCAGGTTCTATCGGTATTTTTTGTTTTCGAATTTTTAAGGTATTAAGTAGCTATGTGTTGATAATTAAAGTTCTTTATTATAATACATATCTTACATTTTCGAATGGTACCAAAATGTTCATTTAATTCATTATAGTTTCGTTGTTATAGACCTTTGAAGTGAGTGTACGCGCTGCATAAAATAAGCTGTGAGCCGCTGTATGTGTCTATTTTTTTTTTTATAATTTGGAATTGATCAAACCAAAAAAATAAATTGAGCAAATTTTATATCAGAAATTTTGGGGCTGCAATGTGCTTTCGCCCCCAAAATTGTTATCTCGTGTAAAGGTGTTTTTATTTGATATACTTTACTTGCCCGTCCAATTTTTAAGTTCGGTTCTTGCATATGTTGTCCCCAAAGATAGAATAGAATCTGTACAACACTTTCTCCTCTTTTCCCTCCGTTGCTATAACTGAAATCTTAATACTCGCATGCCTTCTTACCTTGGTAGACCTTTACTAATAAATCTTCCTTCTCTTTCTGATTGTAGAACCATGCTTGGTATAAACATCCTACACAAACTAATTTTTGGGAAAATTGATTGTTCTAAATTATTTAGTCAAATTAGTTTTTTCATTTTCGAGCAGAAGTACTATGAATTTTTTAAAACGGGAGCACCCGACTAGGAGATATCCTGTACCAAGCCAAGACGTGTCGTTGCTAGTATTTCAACCCGCTTACATTCATAAATACATACACAAAATTACACATACACAGCCACCCCGCAAGCTGCGCATTATATTCAGCGGCTGCGCTGAACTTCAACTCTCTAGATCTTGTAGACTCTGAGACCGACGCGTTCATAAAGGCAGACGGACGGACATGCTTAGATTGACTCGGCTAGTGATGCTGACTAAAAATATGTATACTTTATGGGATCGTAGATGACTGCCTGTTACACACATTTGCACAAAATCATTATACCTTTTTTCCAATTTTCAATGGGTTCGGGGTATAAAAAAACACTACAAATTTTACTATAATATTACCATACATATTTTTTTTTAATTTGAATTTATAAAATGGGTTAACAATCTGTTTGAAAACCTGAATGGAAAAATAAACAACATACTAGCACTTATCTAAACGCTTAGGTCCGTATAGCAGAACATAAGCGCAATGCCAGTCACCACCACCAGAAAGTCGTAAAATTTCATCGGTGGTAACAGACGTAACATCGTCATCGTCGAACTTATACCAAATATCGGCATTTGAACGTACCCAGGCCACGTAATGACCAGATGAACTTGAGCGACCTTTATGAGTTAAAACAGCTTTAAGTGTATAATATCCAGAGTTGTTGCTGCCCAAATCATCGTCAAACGAGAATTTTTCATATTTACTTTCGTCGTTTTCTTCATCGACTTCTAAAGATTTTGCAGTCTTATTAATCTGCGATTCGACATCCATTTTTTTGTCTTCATGGTCCTTAAACTTTGATCGCATAGGGCACAACTCATTTTGTAATTCAGGTGTACATAACTCAAAAGCATCAAAATCAATTGGAAATTTAATATCTTTCAAGACTTTTGCATTTATGCCTTCCTTTCCTTTATATTGAAATCTTACAAATTGAACTGTTAGATACGCTGGAAGTCGACTCACCAAATACTAAAAAATACAAAAGATTACATTATTATTGTACATTTCTTTAATTTTTGGCCTTACAGTTCTTGTGTAATGTGCATCACGACCAAGTGTTACCGAATTCTTAACCAATTGCTCTTTCATTTTCTATTTAAAAAAATAATTTTTTGTTGAAAGCTAATTTTTTGTAAAAAATGTTATTTTAGGTAATAGTTACCGATTTAAGGCCACTTTGCATGTACTTAACTTCCATTGATATAAAGCAACTAAGCTGTAAAAAGTTCTCTGTTGAAATTGTGGCGGGCTCGTCAGGAGCTTCATCCGCAGTCATTTTGACTTCGAAGGTTCCTCCGAAGAATTGTTCGATAAACGAGCTTGGGAATAAAAAAAATAATGCATAAACGTGATTATGAGTTAATCGTTTGCATTACATCCATATATGTATATTAGTAATATTAGTAATCAATACGCAGCCTAAACGGTAAGAACTGGAAAGCTAAAAATATTGACGGAAGCTTCATTTCGGGTCTAAAAATTAACAAAGTCGGGGTTTTGGAAATTTTGTCCTGCAAATAGAGGAAACGGATTTTTCCATAATAGTGTACTTTGGCATCGTCACGTCAAAAGACTCAGGTGTAGAGCAGCGCGTGGTGGTTCGAATTCTGTTGAAATTTATTCAATTTACGTCAATATGATGATCATGGAGATCATGGAGTCCGAGACCCTTTCTGGTCTGCAAATATTTTTTACGTAACTTTAAAAATACTTTGTTTTTTAAATGAAGTTTAGTTTTTATACCGGTTCATGAAATGAAAACGGTAAATTGGGCTTGTGAAATGTCCGCGCATCGTTCATTGTGTACATAGTATTATTATTATTATTATTGATAGGGTCTGGTGCACTGCGACCTCCTGGGTCTATTGTGCCTCTCACTAGTGAATTATAACTCTTGCAAAAATGAAATGATTTTCCCTGTCTTAAGAGATCTAATTTCTCTTGTGCTAAGAGTCTCGCCCCCAGCTGAGACAGTCTTTACCTGAATGCTGCTGGACAGTCCTCTAGGATATGTTCCGGTGTTTCGTCACCCTCCAGACATAGTCTACAAATGCCGTCCTCCACAATCCTTAGCTTGTGTAGGTGTTTGCGTAGCCTGCAGTGACCTGTCAGAAAGCCCGTGGTAATGCGAAGTGAGTTTTTGCTCAAATTCAGACATTCATCGGTTTGTGTCTTGTCATAACTGGTGCGGTCCCAGGTTCAAGACCACGCATAGGCAACTTTTTTATTACACTTATGTGATAAGGAACTTATTTTCAATATTATTACACTGTGAACAACTATTGCGCTGTCGGTTAAATCGGACTGCAACGTTCTCAGTTGTTTTTATGAAATTTGGTTATTCATAAAAGGGAGCCAATGCAACATAAATGAAAGCAATATTTGGAGACGGTCTTTTGGTGTAGCGGCTAAACGTCTGCAAACCGCTCACGATTTCCGAAATTCAACAAAAACACAACAAAATTTTTATTTTGGAAAGTTAATTTTATTTAATGTGAATGTTTCTAAGATAAAAACTTGTTTTATTTAAATTTAAAAATGTGTTAGCTAAAAAAAACAAGTCAGAAAACATCAAAGGACGCTCGCATTAGCAACAAAGAGACAGACGGGACTCTCCTTTGCTTTTTTTCGTACACTTTTTCTTTTATTCGTGTGATCGGACAGAAGTTTTATTTCAACAAAACAAAATATAAAAAAAAAAAATAAACACGTGAAATGTACTGTGGTCCTGTGAATAAAGTATTGTTTTGAATTGTATAATTATGGAAGATAAATAAATTTATTTTGATACTTGAAAATGGGTGTCGGCGAAGCTAAAGCAGCTTTGGAAATGTTTTTTAATACTTTACAAAACTCAACGTATTCTTCCACGTGTTTGAGAATTTTCTTTATAGATTATCGATCAACTTTTCTATCAATCCAACATTTCCGCACTGCAGTATTTCTCGACCCATTGTATTGATAACTTTGGAGCTATCTTACTCTTGATCGCAATAATCAAGTCAAATCTCTTAAACACTTGTTTTCTATGTTGCATTTGACTATCACGCCATGGAATTATCGGTGACAAAAGCGACCCTGGTGGGGAAATTTTTTGAGGGGAGCAGCTCTGTTTATCGCATGACGATAGCGTAAGATGGCATGGCCGAATACCAGAGTGACCAGAGAGACAGACGGTGGGGATTGCCGAGGAGATGACCGGCAGATTAAAAGAAAGAGGCGACAACACGTTTTTTGGGCGGGACGGCACAAAGGGAATTATCGAAGTGTGGCCAGAAGAGGCTAATTTCGAATTCAGACTTATGCACAGGCGCACAGACCCCGCATAAAGAGTGCGGTCTTGATTAAAGTTCGGCGTAAGTGTGGAAAAAGAAAAATGTCTGAATGCTTTATAATTGGTGTTTGTTTCCAACAGGTGGCCAACAACAGGTCACGCCGCAGTTTTAATTTTGAGGCCCCATTTATTTGCATTCTGCGGGTTTGTAAATCTCATATGCGAGCATATTAGTGGCCCAAACCGTAGCACGTCCAGAAAATCTTTTTTGCGGCGACCAAGAGGGCCAAACGAGTGGCGCTTGTAAGCCCATGTAATTGTTGCACGCCTGTCAACTTAGATGTCAAAAAAGTTGCCTATTTAATTATCTATTTATTTATTTATTAATTTACCGTCCTATTTATTTAATTATTTATCTGTTTATGAATTTATTGTCCTATTTATTTAGTTATTTACCGCGTATTTATTTATATATTTATGAGTTTATTTATTAACTTATTTATTCCATAATTTTTCCATTGTTAAATCAGGCACTCGGATTTTGCCAAATTTGCCCACATTGGCACATATACCTATACATATCTCACATTCTGGCCACCGGTGCGAGGCAGAAGTACTTGTCTTCTACTGATCGACCCCCACCTCTTTTTACTTTTATTGGAGCTCAGATAGGGTAGAATAGGGATTGAGGGAACGTTAAGCGACAGCATATCTGCGCCGTGCCCAATTTACAGTGGCATAAATCTACTCCTTCTCTGAATTTATATTTGGCAAAGTTTCGCACCTGTTCGATTTGTAAATATACACGCTTAAATTATAAACGCCAGCCAAACATTAAGCACAGCCATCTAGTGGCCAACCTGTTCAACTAGCATAAGAAAAGAAATGTTTATTTATTAAATTGTATTTATGAGCGAATCCAACATGACGTGTGAGTAAGCGTGAGGGGGGAGAATCACCGAGGCCATGGAATAAGTCGGCCGTCAGTTCCAATTTAAGGGCAATGGCATTCGAATTTAAATAGCCGTTGCAGGAAGGGCGGGTACGTCGTAGCCGATAACACCGGGCCTGCCAACTCGTCCGATCATTGTGTGTATGTAGGTACGTTCATGTGTAGTATTGTGAAGGTTGTGTTGTTTTGGAATTTTGTACCGTCTACGGGCAGGGTTGAGGTTACTCACCCTGGGAACACTGAGCTAGCTGAGGTTGCCCCGAAACCACAAGACGTGTTACATCTATCAAAGTCTGCGAAACAACACGTTTTCTATAAAGAAATAGTATGTGGTGCTTTTATATATATATATATATATATATATATATATATATATATATATATATATATATATATATACATATATATTTTAGTATTTTTTACCTTGTGCCCCAAAATTGCGTAAAATACATTTTTTTATAACAATTCCAAGAGCAGTACTATTTTATTCGAATAGTTACTAAACAATATATGAAATTTCAATACATGAAAAAATCGAAAGGCTAATTTGTTTTATGATCAATAAGAAACAAGTGAGAACGTTGCAATCGGGTGTAACCGACAGCGGATTACTCGTTCACTGTGTAAAAACAACTAAAACATGAACCGTAGCACTATGTGTATTGATAATAATAATAATATACAAGTATAAAAAGTATAAATATAAAATAATAATTTGAGCTGCATTTTATACTGCACCATCGCAATAGTAGTTGAGCAAGTTGTGACAAAACTCAACTCAAGTTACATGTACAAGTGCAAAATCAATCAGCAATCTACCGCATACAAATTCTAAAAATTCGAAATAGTGTAGCAGTCAGCCTCTGTTAGCAGTGACAACCAAACACCAATAATAATTACCGAAAATATGATATTAATGGCGCTAGTAATGTTGCACTGGCATCATTGATATTGTGCACATATTGAGTTTTGGACATGGTGGGCGCGGTAGTGGGCGTAGCCCAAAATTGGGTGCGATCTTTCTTGTGTTCATACGGACGGTCAGCACGAGGGACAATGCACAAACCCAATATACTATTTTCACTTCGTGAACGAGTATAAAAATTTCATAGTGATCTATTTTTTTTCGCAACTGTATATTTTCGTGAGTTGCCACGCCCTCAATAAACGTATCTTTAACTCTAAGTACAGCATACAGTGCAATAGTCCAAAAGAAATTGACATTTTGGACATTATCCAAAACTGGTCAAATGTGTCAAGATTAATAAAAATTTCCTTATAATAACCAATTGCTATTTGACTAGATTAAAATAATAAATACTTTAAAATATGATTACTCACTTATGTATTTTTTTCCCGGTAACATTATCCACAGACTGCTGGTTTAATGGCATAAGTTTTTGCTGTAGCATTTTCAGAATCTCGGACCAACATTCATTGGCGTCTTGCTGCCTATAGGTTCCATTTTCACCTGTTTGTGCAAATTGTGGTGACGCCCGGTGCAGGGCTTGCAACAAAACAATTGGTGTGATGGTTGCGCCTCTCTCCATTTGTGCAAACACTATTTTCATAGCTGATGAAATAGTAAAAGCAGATGAAGTAGCGTCCGAGCCATCGGGTTTAAATTTTTCCAAGGCTTTGCGCAGTTCAGGCACTGCCCTTAAACATTGCACAGTTGCATTCATATAACATGTATTGCCAAGGTTGGTCAAACCGGCCGGAAGACGCATCTAGAATTATCTTACAATAATTTAAAAATCATATGTAAATTCCAATTAACATTACCGCAGTTGCAGCTTCTGCTTCATTCATATCTTCAATAAATTTAACTGGTGTTTGGGGGACTTCTGGCACTTTTTCTTTAGAGCCCAATAATAAGACAACAGCTCCCTTAAAAATAAACACTGCAATCGACAACCGTTTCAGCATTAAATGCAACTTACATCCTTTAATTGTAAATTCCATTCATCATCTCGAAGTATTCCGCCTTTGCACATAATTTTTTGACGTTCCGGTTGAACCCCCGTTAGTGCAAAAAGTTGAGCTTCCATTATTCTTGGGCTTCCTCATCCGTATTGATATCAATGTCCGGATAGAAGTTCACGGCCCCATTTGACTTTTGCTGATTGCGCCAAGGTAAATGCAATACCTGTTAAGCATTAAAAAACTTAAACGGTACCTTTAAAAGATGGCATTTGGGAGTTACAATCAAACAAATCTTAGAATCTCAAAGTCATGCAAGTCAACTTGGAATTGAGAGATCGCCCAACCATGTCAGTAATTCAATTGCAGACTAATACTCGATATATCGATAAGCTCATAACTGATAATATAGACTTCAAAATATTTTGTAACGTTATTGGGTTCTAACACCTGCCTTAAACGAGGCTGTTAAAGTTGAAACTGAAATACTTGCTTATACACAGGCCGCCACCGCCGTTGCATTTACGTGAACAGCTGCATTTCCGCGATAATTAAAATTGCCAAAAAATTCAAATAATAATGAGTAATATTAAAGTGGAAAATCAAACCGTGGACTTTTTTATGCCGCCCGACATCGAGGATGAGGAGGCACTTGCTGTTATGATGCATCTCTCTCAGCTAAATCTTTCGGCACAGCAATGCCAAACACTTTCATTGCGTCGTTGTTGGCTGATGCCGGTAGATAGCTGTA
>JAWNLD010000140.1:0-23840 GCA_035041545.1 Drosophila colorata
TGATAATAACGATAAATAACGATAATAATGATGATAATGATAATAATAATAATAGTCTTCAAATTGGTCTCCCAAGTGATGTGAGCCCGGTATTTCAAAATCGCAATTTTTGCGGGAGGTTACCTGCAATCTACATAACAAATTTTGTGACTCTAGACTCAGGACTCCATGGGAAATATTCACCTTTTATCGATTTGCGATTTAAAGTGTATCTATATTTTATCTTAACACTTTGACTGAAGAAGATAACTACAAGAATGTTTCAAGCATCTAACTTTAACACCGCCGTCAATACCGAAAACAGTTGCGTTCATCCGGACAGACCATAAAAATTGTTGTAGGTGCTTTTCCGTTATATGGGGTTTTATATGTATCAGAAAAAGTAGTTTATTAACTGATATAGTTTGGTTATTACCTATTGTAATTAGCTTTAAATATGGCTGCATAAAACAAGTAATAACTAAGAGCGGTGGCCAATTGTCGGTCCTTAGTGATGCAGCGCCGTGCCAGTCCAAAAACCGACACGAACAAGTACAGCTCGAAGTTTTTTGTTTTTGCATTTGCTTTTTTTCGGTTTGCATGATCGGTCTATTCTATTGCTGTGTACTAAAAAAAACATATTGCCTTGCTCTTTACGTATACGTGCCGATCTCTTTCCCCCGCTTTCGCTGCCAGAGTATTGTCGTGCTTTATTTGATGTTCGCTACAAAACTGATTTATTGGATACAAAATTTATAAAGCTAAAGCTAAAGACAATATTTTGAAACATAAACATCACGCTGCATGGTCATGGTCGGCAAGCCGACTCAGCATAATTGTAGGCGACAACGGAAACACTTCAAACAAGAACAAAAGTATTTAGTAACCGCCGTTGACCGCTGCAGCAAGAGTGCTGATACAATGTATTTGTACATCAGCATTGGGCATGCAAGTGTTGTATGTTGAGGATATCTTGATGTCCGGTGATATTCAACAGGGAACCTGGTTCTGGATGTTGTTGCAGTTGATATATTTTGTTGAACGCTATTAGCAGTGTGCCAAACTGCAAACCTCAGTGCAGTTATCCACGCATACCAAGACCACTCCGTCGTTGATGATAATGATTCCATCATCAACCCATGTAATAGAATCCAAGTGCCTGGGCTAGCAGGGGGCCACTCCTCCCGTGTGGATTTCTTTGGCGCATGAGCTTGCCGTTGATAGCTGACAAACGGTGGTTCTTGAGGCGGTCGTGCAATTGTCCAGCGCATAAATATGGTCTTTACACTCGGCGGCGATGTTGTTGTCCATTTGCAATACCTGGTTCTCATGAGCGACCGGGTAGAGTGTGATTTTTATGCAGATATGCTTAACTTACGGGAAGGTGATCATAAAATAGATGATGTTAGCGGATTGTAGGACTTTTAAGGACGATACGGACATTAGGTCAGCAATGGGAGTATTTGTGGGTTCTTCAAGCCAAACGGATTTTAAGTATGCGTGATCCAGAATATTGGCGAGCATTCTGTTTTGCCATTCCATCAACAACATTCTGTTCCTGGCCAAAAGTCTTTCATACAAATGGCAAGAGTCAACTTGTGTATCTTTTGCTGATTTTAAAATTTTATTGACGGTGGAGGTGAGTTGGTTGATCTGGTCGTGTACTCTGTTATTTATATCTACCTGTCTATTGTTGGAATTTATTAATCTGAAAGCTTCAAGTAAAGTAAGGTCTACCAATAAGGTCTACCTAAGGTTGTCTTTGTGGACCACCCTGTTGTTGTACTCTACTGTGGTCAACAAAATGATTTCTACTGTGTTGCTTATGCTTTTGTCGATTTTCAAGCATTTAGCGAGTTGGCTATGTAAGGGTGGCGCGTTTGAAATGTTGACACCATGATTATTCATCAGTATCGATTTGATTTGATTATCGCAGTAGATTGTTTTAGCTGCTGGAAAGAAATTCATGAGCTGTAACACCTTTTACCTTTAACCTTTTAGGTCCTCAATTGTTCGCGATTGAATCGGCTGAACTACAGCCACTTTAGAAAATTTGTCAATACACGTGAGAACATTTCCACATGCAACATTTGCTTTGGTTGTGAAGGGATCGGCGTTTCACCGATTTCCTGTTTCTAAGGGTGCCTGTCATACTTTGCTCTAGCGCAGGTCTTGCAGTTTTGCACAATTTTATTGGTCATCCTGGCCATCTTTGGGAAATAGTACTCGGACAACACTTGCTTAACGTTCTCTTGGGCCGCCCTGTGAGCCCTGTTATGCTCGGCGATAAGGATTCCTTGTGGTAGCATTGAATACGCCTGTGACGCGGTTTTTACAGTGCCAGATTTTTGTGGTTGGAAACCTCCGAACTAAAGTGTCTTACACCTGCGCTTACTACGTTCGGGCTAACTAGCTCACACGGCTGCTCTAGCAAGTACGGCCTGTCTGTGACGCTCAAGGAGTGCCTTCCACCAAACGAAATGAAACTCCAGTCCAGTTCGTCCAAAGCGTTCAGTTGCTGTCTGAAGAGCGCATCAGCGACCAAGTTTTTTTCTCTTCGCGTTTGACTCATCAATGCGCACCTTCCATCCCTTGATTTCGGAGTTTGGATTCGATTCAACCACGGCGAAGGTCAAGGGCTGGTGATCCGTGAATATGTTAATGTCCTTTACCCCGTATAGGTTATGGCGCAATTTACTCAGTGCCCAGACAATGGCTAGAAGTTCCCTCTCGTTTGTGGCAATGTTCATTTCCTTATCCTTCAAGGTTGTGGAAATCATTCTAATTGGAGGACCATCCTGGGAAAGGACCGGCCCGATGCCATAGGCAGAGGCGTCGGTCATTAGATCGACCGGCCTCTTGTAATAAGGATATCTAAGCATGACGTCTTCCGATGCCAAGAAGTTGCGCAGCTTTCGGAAAGCGTGGCGCTGGCGATCGGAAAATTCAACCGTGATTTTCCTAGATCTGTGCTTGCTAACGCAGCCATTTTCACCTTTAAGGATGATAGAAATGGGTTTTGCTATTGCCGCAAAGCCCTTTACAAAACCCTCATGTGCTTGACATGGGACTCCTTGTCTTTTGAAAAGACGATGACGTCGTCGACGTAAACGTAGCATGATTTATCTTTCTGCTCTCGAAGGACTTCGTCGATGGTTCCTTGAAATATGCTGGCAGCGATTTTCGGGCCAAAGGGAAGCCGACGGAATTCATACGTTTACCCGTTTACCGAGAAAGAAGTTTTCTCACGATCTGGTGGTAACCAGAATTAAGGTCGAGCCTCATGAAATACTTCGTACGCCCAAGATTTCCCAAAATGATTGAAATATTGGGCATGGGATGTTTTTCGGACATATAAAGACTCATTAAGTTTGCGAAAGTCCATGACTAATCGCTTATTTCTGTTGCCCTCTGGCCTTTTTAATCAACCACCCAAATGGGGTTGTTGTAAGGGGAGACTGACTTCTGGATTATGCCGTCTTTAACGAGATTTCGTATTTCTTTGTTGAAGAAATCGGCTACACCCATGGGAAAATCGTACAGCTTGGAATATATGGGCCCCTCATCGGTTGTCCTTATCGTGTCTATAGTGTCGATAAGAAATTTCATCTGTGTCCCCGTTACTTCTCGCTTGATGAACAAATTGACGGCATGAGAGTCTACATCTGAATCGTCAGCTATCTGCGCCTCGGCATTCCTTGCCGTAATTGCGTATTTCTCAGATCCATATTCTTGGCTCTGGGTAGTATGGCTTACCCTTTGGCGCCTCTGACCCGTTGCACGATCAGAAGAGTTTGATCTTTTGTGAGCCTGTGGGTTACTATAGTTAACATACGCTATTTAGACATTGACGGGTCAACCTCCATAGATTGCTGTTCGTCACTAACACTGCGTTTTTTCAAAATAAATATAATAAATAAGACCGTAAACGAGTATTGCGCAGTCAGTTACACCCGATTGCAACGTTCTTAGTTGTTCTTATACCCTGAACCCATTGAAAATGGGTAAAAAGGGTATAATGGTTTTGTGCAAATATATGTAACAAGCAAATTTAGTTTATTATGTGCTCGTAAAGGATACACAAGTTATTTATTTTTCAGATTTTGGATACCTCCCTCCATTCGCCCCGCTTATCAAAACAACCCAAATCAAATACTACAGACTTTCGCGTTCATTTGTACATTGATTTGGATGCTCTTATTGCTTAATGCTAGGATACCGGTGATTTGAAATACTCTACAGCAATAAAATTGGTATTTGGCATGCACAGTCTCTAAAAGCTTTCCTAGATCACCTGAAGCCAACATTTAAAAGATATAGTTTCCTATTTTGTGAAAATATAGCGAGAATTTTCACACCAATCAATCAATTAATTTGTATGTGAGTATATATTGCAAATTCGCCGAAGTTTCCTAGTTGCAGCTGTGGTCCTAGGAGGTACGAAAGCATGCAGTTTTATATTTATACATGTGTATGTACATACATTGTATATACATCATTTATTCATTGAACTGTCGTTTTTTTAAAATAATTCAACTATCCAATTAGATAAAATCCATGGATTATTACTGTATAATTTATATGTGAGTTTAATGCTCTTCAGAATATTTAAAATTTACAAAGTTGCGCATGCAACAGGGACCAGCCAAGTGTTCTTGCATTGCCGAACAAAAAAATTGTCCACCTCTGCTTTTTCAAATTTTTGCTTATCTAAAGAATACATCTTTTCTCAATACCACGTTTATGTCTATACATGAAATATTTAAAGTGAATAAAAATAACATAATAAATATAAAGTATTTGTTGTGTTACGATGATCTTCCACATTTTGTTTGTTTAAATTGTTCATGCTTGCCGGTCTAATGGAAATGAGCTTTCAATAAAGGCACAGAGCTTTTAGAGAGCTCGTTTTTGATGGCAGGAATGCATTTCCGATCACAAAACGCAGAGCGAGCGTCCATCGATTTAGTCTGTAGCCTGCGATTGCCCACATGCTACTGACTTTACTGCGTATCTTCGAGTTTGACTTCTATTACGATTTTAATTTATTTTGCGGTTTTTTCGGTTTTTAAATAATTTGAAATTATCTATTAGTGACAGTGAGAGTGTAATAATTTAATTGGTGGTTTCAAATCGCGTTTTTATAAAGTTTTTTGCAACGACAGAAATTATCGACAAATTTTTTTTGGCGGCTAATTTCGGTCGTTTGTTGCAAATAGAAAACCTGCATGTGTGTGTGTGTGCGAGCGCTCTGCACTGAGTGCTAGCGAATTAATGCCCCCTGTGTGCTATACACTTGCAACAGACCCTCTCCCTTTCTCTATCTAAGAGTGTTGAGTGTTTTTGCGTGAGTGTCGGTTTCTGAGTTCGTGTGCGAGTCGTGTCCAGGGCTGCGCGCATTGATTTTGAGCGCTGATCGCAAGTTTTAATTGTATACATATTTATTTAAAATAGTCTTTCTACGGACTACATTTTTATGAATATATTATTTTAATTAATAATATAATATATTTTAAATATATATTTAAAATAAATAATTTGTGAAAAAAATAATTTTTTATTATATTTCATTATTAGATATATTAGATATTTTATATATTAGATATTATTTTATTATTTTTTGCAGCCTTCTTATAAATATATATATTTATAAACATATATTCTAAATATATAAATTTATATGTTGTTAAAAAATTTTTAAAATTATTAGCACATATACATTTATACGTATATATATACCAAAATGCCTAGGGTTAAGAAATTATCGGCAATAAATAGATCTCAAGGACACAGAGCTAGGAATCTGTCAAATAAGTCCAATTCTGAATATGTCGAGCAGGAAAGATTAAGCAATGTAGTTTCTCAAAGAGAGCGTAGGGAGAATGCAGAATTTAGTCAAACTGAAAGAATTAGATATAGTCAACGTCATCAAATTTGTCGAAATAATATACGTATACTGTTCAACACGCTATTCGTTTTTAGTACCAATGCGGCAAATGACAACTTTAATACTCTAAAGTTGAGCTCCATTCCGACTGAATAATTTATTTATACCGCTTATGATAATTTAAAAGCTACACATTTAAATGGGGCGGATAGGGATAGAATTTTAGAAGCCGTCAGAAGCTTTTGGTCGTGCGAAACACAGGGATTATGTATGTCCCTTCTCTTAAAAACCATTGCCAAATACATGGTTACGGTCAATGTAGATACAGGGGATGTGCTAGTCAATGGGGCAACAGGCATTTTAATGCAAATAGATTTTGATGCATACAGCATTACAAATACTTTATAGATGAAATTTTCAGAGGAAAGTGTAGGAGCTCTTGCTCGCTCAAAATGTACGCATCGTATAGAAACTTCATGGACCCCAATTCAGAAAAAAGTTAAAAGTTTTCAATATAGAAGAAATGAGCAAGTTACCATTGACCGTAGGCAGTTTCCAGTCGTACCTGCAGAAGGTATAACAATCCACTAAAGCCCCTCGTAGCAGCCTGCTGCAATATACGTTGCTTGTAGTAGAGCAACAACTGCTTCGGGGTTATTTATTATAGGAGATCCCAAAAATGATAATAAGGGCCAAAATCAAATAGAGAAATTGCGGACTGAAAAACTACTTCGATCACATTATGATCACTTAGTAAACAGTTCCGTCTTAGATATTTTCATTCATAATACTGAAAGTTTCACTGCCATATTGATGACATTCGATCAGACAGATTAATGCTTCAGTCGTCTGTTCTATGTTTCGTTTAGGCGTCAACATACTCAAACGAAAATATCGACATTCCAGGGTTTACTATTGTTGACCGTCAAGATTGCGAGATAATACATAACGCATCATCATTTATCATTATCATGTATCATCATTTACGTTTGGAATAATATTGTTACCAATGTTTCACATTGCTTAAGCGGTAAACAAATTCAGAATCAGTTGTCTTTGAATATGCCATATTTCGGTACAAGTCTATAGGTATCTTAGTAGTTTATAAAAATCCGACTTATCCGTTAGCTATGTTTAAAACAGAATTTGAGGATTTATTTCAGCAAAATCAATTTTTAAATGATAATAGTTTTGTTTTAGGAGATTTTAATTTATGCTTAAGTAAATTTCATAGGTGTAGGTCCCTCTATGCGAATTTGATATGTAAAGAATCTTGGTGCTTGTTAGATTTGAAACCGTCGACTACTAATTGTGACTCGCACATTGATTGTGCCAGGAGTTACCACAGTGGAATCTCAGTTAGTATAGGATAGTGTATATATTTGAAAATAGTATGTGTGCACATAAATGAATTATATACGTATATTTCAATTTTGTTTTAAGAAATTTAAGATGTATGTGAAAAAGCTTATTATAGTGTTGTAGTATATTTATATATAGTTTAATATTTTAACCATAGTAATTTAACGTTGCAACGTACTTGCAACGTTTAATATATACCTGGGTTCAGGGTTCCTAGTCGGGCCCTCTCGACTAGAGCATTCTTACTTGTTTGTTCACCGTTTGTTTAAATGCAGCGCAATCGGTAACTAGCTTGAACGATACTTCCAGTACATACTGCCGAAACTTCTTACATGCCAAGAAGACCACCTTCGCTTCTAGTACAAAGCTATGTTGACCAGATTCTGCTTCCATTGACTTCCAGTAGAGCACGGAATACGACTGACCCTCCTGCCATTACATCAATGCCACAGCAAACCCATCTTTTGACGCGTCCGTGTGCATTTATTTTTTTGCCTCTCTTTTGTAAATCCCCAATACAGCCTCTCGAGTTAATGCATCCTTTAGCTGGCGAATTGCGCAATGCTCCCCGTATTCTATTTTAAACGGCGTATCCTTGCGCAACAGGTTCGTCAGCAACTGTTCAATTTGCGAATAATTCTTTATGAATGTTCAAAAAAATCCAGTCAGACCCAAAAATTATAGAATCGCTTTTATTATTATTCGGTACTGGAAATTTTCTGACCGCATTGGTCTTCGCCTGGCCAGGTTTAATTTTGCCTTCTTCTTCTTCTTTGAGCCCAAATTCTGCAGCTTTCTAAAAAACTTCGCGCATCTTGGCCAAACACTTCTCTGCTTATCCGCATGAATGATTATGTCGTTCATATATATATCGAACACGTCATTGTTAATAAGGTCTCGAAAGACATGCTTGACATAAAGCATAAAGACAGCTGGGGAGTTACAGACACATAAGGGTGCTCTATTAAATTCGAACAAGCCTTTTCTAGTTACAAACGCTGCATATTTTGTGCTGTGTTCCTCTATTTCGACGTGAAAAAATCCATTCTCAAAGTCAATCACTGTAAAGTACTTTGCGCCCTGCATTTTCTGCAGCATTTCGTCAATAACTGGTACTGGAAAACAGTCCATCAGCACCATTTGGTTCAGCTTACGAAAATCATCGCAAATTTGATTAGCTCCATCCTTCTTCTTAACAATCACAATGCGGCTATCAAAATTCGACGTCGATGGCCTTATAAATCTCGCATTGAGCCATTCGTCAATCTGCTTGCTTACATCCTCTGTCTCGTCCACAACAATACGACTCGGTGTATGCAGATATGGAACAATGTTTCCATCTGGCACAATATTGAGCTTGACCGGGCACTTCGTAATTTTTTCCACTGGCCTGTAATTCTGGATCATATCCTGAACTACATTCTTTAACTGCGAAGGAATATCGGCATCAGTATTTGTCTCGATAACGTTGTAAATACTTATCTGGTTTGTGCTATGAGTTTTCTCACACTGCCGGGGAGAAAGCTCAAATCCTGCGTCCGTCAACAATACATTTAAATAAGACTAACTGCTGACAGTCCCCATCTAGCATTTCTCCAATTTGTACGTTTCGTATCTAATTTGTTTGCCGTCTCGATACCAAACCGCGATCCAAAACCTCAGCTAGCTCAGTATTCCCAGGGGTGGGTAACATCAACCCTGCCGGACGAGTTGGCAGGCCCGGTGTTATCGGCCGTCAACGTAAGTATGCATTTGCTCATAACGTCATATCCTAGTGGTGCGTCGTATTCTATGACCTGATCGTCCACCACGATGACTTCTGCTCAACCAGCATGTCGTTGACCACTACAACTACTGTATACTGGCCCAAAAGCTTAGTGATATTGCTGCAAAACCGCGCAATATATCCGCGCCGTGCTCAATTTACAGTGGCATAAATCTACTCCTTCTCTGAATTCATATTTGGCAAAATTTCACACCTGTTCGATTTTTAAATATATACGCTTCAATTGTAAACGCCCGCCAAACATTAAGCACTGCCATCTAGTGGCCAACCTGTTCAACTAACGTAAGACAAGAAATGTTTATTTATTAAATTGTAATTGTGAGCGAAACAAAAATGATGTGTAAGTAAGCGTGAGGAGGAGAATCACCGAGGCCATGGAATAAGTCGGCCGTCAGTTCCAATTAAAGGGCAATGGCATTCAAAATCAAATAGCCGTTGCAGGAAGGGTGGGTACGTCGTGGCCGATAACACCGGGCCTGCCAACTCGTCCGGCAGGGTTGATGTTACCCACCCCTGGGAATACTGAGCTAGCTGAGGTTTTGGATCGCGGTTTGGTATCGAGACGGCAAACAAATTAGATACGAAACGTACAAATTGGAGAAATGCTAGCTGGGCTGTCAGCAGTTAGTCTTATTTAAATGTATTGTTGTTTTTTGTTTGATCGGAACGGTTTGGTAGAAGATTTAGGTTGGAACGACGGTCGATTCCGGCAGATGGTGATTCTCCCTTACTTACCAACTCCCAGACCACCCTCAGGTACGCCTTGGATGAAAGTAGACAAATGGGAGTCCGTTGAAGATTTTGTCTTCAAATTGGAGTACCTTCAGAGGCAATTCCAATGTCCTTGAGACGAGGTCTTGAGGAATTTTCACGTGCTGGTAACTGCGCGTGCCAGAGACAACGGCAACAACTCCCTGCAGAGGCTGTCAATGACTTCATCCAGGCGATGACGGCAATGGCATCACGATTAGTAGCTCCACTCCCGAGTCGAGGCTGATAAAGCTGATAAAGAAAGGCTTGAGAGACTCCATAAGGCGCTTCATCTACTCGATTCTACTAGCCGCAAATCGAGGAGATAAAAATTAACTCGGCAAGCCTGAGACCGGGGTGCTGGAACTGCGGCCAGCAGGGATACGATTGGAGGGATTGCCTCAACGATCAATATAGAATATTTTGCTATCGCTGTGGAAAGCCGGATTCCTTCGCACCGAAATGTCCAGAGTGCACGGGAAACGGCAGAGTGGGCGTGACCAGAGTGGAAGAGGCGCGTTCACAAATGGGTCCCGCGAAGTAGTGGAAGATAAGACCGAAAGCAAAAACAGTATCATTATCAGCATGCAAAATAAAAATGTAAGGCACCTACCCTACGAAGAAAGGATAACGGCGTATAGGTTAGCTAGGAATTGGATTTTGAGGCACAGCAGCTTGACGGGATACGATTACTCACTCGAAAAGCAAAAAGGCACTCGACCAATTCACAAGACCACGCTCGGTGAGAAGAAAAGTGGTTGAGTCCGTCAAAAGAGGGGAGAAGCTCAATTCGAGAGTATTTGCGGAGGTCAGCATTGAAGGCAAATGTATTGCCGGACTCTTGGGCACTGGGGCCTCAGTCAGTCTCTTGGGGAGTGGCTCTAGCCAGTTTTTAGCCGAGATCGGGGTACCAATAGAGCGGTACGTGTCCAGGGTGCAAACGGCGTCGGGCGAGGATCGATCCATTATAGGCCGAGTACGGTTGTGTATAAGGACAGGGATGAGAACATGACGTTCTACATCTGCCCGTACTTGGAACAGCAGGCATATCTCTTGGAATCGATTTCTGGCGTGTTTTCGGATTAGCCCCTGATGTTGTAGGGTCAGACAGGCCGAACGCTTCCATAGAGTCGATCGCAGTGGAACCGAACATAGTTGAGGAAATAGAGCATTACGTAGAGGAAAAAGGTCAGGAATTAGAGGCGGAAGCTTGGGACCTGGGAAGCGAAGAGAAAAGTCGGCTGGACTCAGTAAAAGATGGGCTCTGACATTTTAAAAGGTAGGACTGGGGAAGACGGCTGTGGAGACTCATAGGATAGAGCTGATCGAAGGTGAAAGACCGCCATTATCCGCTATCTCCGGCTATGCAGGAAGTTGTCTGGGGCGAGGTAGGCAAGATGTTGGCCTTGGGAGTCATCGAAGTCAATGATAGTCCGTGGAGTAACCGCACTAGAATTCTTCGAAGGCCGGATAAAAATCGTTTCTGCTTAGATGCGCGCAAGCTCAACCCTGTTACCGTCAAAGATTCTTACCCACTTCCATGCATCGAGGCTATACTTTCGCGACTCAGACTTTTTATATTTCCAGCGTTGACCTCAAGTTCGCATTCTGGCAGATTGAGTTGGAGGAAGGCAGCAAAGCATACACGGCCTTTACTGTGCCAGGGCGCCCGCTTCATCAATTTTTCATGATACCCTTCGGACTTTATAATGCCGCTCAGCGACTATGCGGCCTGATGGACAAGGTAATCCCCATGCAGTTCAAGTCCAACGTGTTCGTATATCTGGACGATCTTTGGATTATCCCTCCGGACTTTGAGACGCACTTAAAATACTTAAGTCTGGTAGCACAAAGTCTGCGGGAGGCGAACTTGACGATCGAGCTAAAAAAAATCAAAGTTCTGCTTTAAGAGTCTCAAGTATCTCGGATTTTACGTAGGTGAAGGGACCTTACGAACCGATCCTGACCGCGTAGCAGCAAACCGGCGAATCTAAAAAGGAGTCCGAGAGGGAAATTCCATTTAAGCCATGAAGCAGCGAAAGCCGTGCGCGAATTAAAAGAGGCGCTTACATCCGCTCCCGTATTGGTTCACGCCCACTTCTCACCTAGGTTTTATGTGCAGTGCGATGCATCTCTTTTCGAAGTTGGGGCGGTACTGTTCCAAATCGATGCCGAGGGCAATGAAAGGCCAATAGCGTTCTTCCCCGCAAAAATGAATAAGCACCAGGTTAATTACTCGGTGACGGAGAAAGAATGTCTTGCCGCGGTATTGGCTGTCGCTGGATTTAGAGCAATTGCTGGGGATATAGATAGTAGCGTTTGAGTCGGATGAGTATCGAGAGATTTTAGAAGAGGTGCGCAAGAATCAGGATCGATTACCAGATTTACTGGGTTCGAAAAGCTGGAGGATAAAGGCGAGGGTACCTTATGGAATCTGTGGGTGCCAGAGACGCTAAGTTCGACGCTGATAGAGCAGGCTCATGTAGACGCGAAGGCATTTCATGGAGGCGTGGCAAAAACGCTCCATTTGCTGAGAAGGCAATTCTACTGGCCCCACATGGCAGCTCATGTGCGAGAATAAGTAGGCAGATGCGTGGTATGCAAGGAGACGAAAGTGCGAACCACCGGATGCAAGTTTTCATAGGGCATGAGGTGAAGACGGAACGGCCCTTCAATAAAATAGATATTGATTTTTTGAGAAAGTATCCGCGGTCGAAGAGGAGTCACGCCTGGATATTCGTAGTCGTCGATCATTTTTCGAAATCTACGTTTCTGAAGGCCATGAAAGATGCCACGGCAGACAGCGTAGTCAAATTTCTGGTGCACGAGATCTTTTTCAAATTTGGTGTCCCTGAGACGACCCACTCAGATAACGGCCGACAGTTCGTGTCAAAGAAGTTCGAGAATATGATCGACGCCTTTGGAATATCTCACATGAAAACGGCCATTTATTCTCCCCAGAGCAATGCAGCTGAGCGCGTCAATCGCACAGTGTTGGCGGGGATCCGTTCATATTTGGAACAAGAGCATCGGGCGTGGGATGCGTTTCTGCCCGAAATCGAGGTAGCGATCCGCAATGCCGTTCACTCTGCAACTGGGGTTACACCGTTTTTTTCAGTCTTTGGCCAGCATATTTACCTCAATGGGGCTAGCTACAAAATTGCACGGAAGTTACGTTGCAGGATAAATTCCTAGTGCAGGAACAGGTGAAACAGCATCTGCACAAAGGATTCGAGTGCAGTCGACAGCAGTACGATAAGCGTGCGCTCAAGTGTCACGCGGTGCCAGGCCAAGAAGTGTACAGGCGAAACTTCGCACTGAGTGACTTCAGCAAAGCTTTCAATGCCAAATTCGCCCGGAAGTTTCGCAAATGTCTGGTCGTCAGAACCGTCAGAAACAATGCCTATGAGGTGGAAGATGGAGCCGGAAGATCGTTGGGTGCTGTCCATGCGAAGAATCTGAGGGTTTAGAGAGGAGGTCAGATGGGTGTGGCCTACGTTGGGTGTTCCGTTATGGTGAGGCAACCAGGTAAACGGAGTCAACAAATGCGCACGGCAATTTTAACTGTTCATGGCGACGCATAACTCCGTGTGGTGTTGCATTTGACTATCGCGCCATTTATTTATCGGTTACAAACGCGACCCTGGTGGGGAAATTTATCGAGGGGAGCAGCCCTGTTCATCGCATCACGATTAGCGTGAGTTGACAGGGCCAAATTCAGAGTGACCAGAGAAACAACCGGTGGGGACTACCAAGGAGAATACAGGCAGAAAAAAAGAATGAGGCGACAACACGTTTTCTTGGCGGGACTGCGGCAAAGGGAAATAGTGAAGTGTGGCCATAAGAGAACAATTCGAATTGATGATTATGCACAGGCGCACAAACGAGTACTAAGGATATTAAAATTCGGAGTAGGTGTGCAAGTGAAAATGTCCGAATGTGTTGTAATTTGGTATTTGTTTCCAACAGGTGGCCAACGACTGGTAACGCCGCAAATTTAATTCTGGAGGCCTTTAGTTTTGGAGGCCCTATTTTATGCTGTACTGAGACCCAAAATTTTGGAAGCGTTCATCTCAACTTAATCTCATCTCTATGCGCCTTACAAAACCGACAAACTGAGTGAGTGCGTTCCAGTAAATACATATTGCTTAACTAGCCCAAGAGACCGGGAACACCCAAAGAGAGATTTTCTACTACCAATTGGGTCGAACGAGCAGCGCTTATAAGTCCAAATAATTGTTGCATGTATGTTAATTTAGCTATTAAGAAAATTGTCTATTTATCTGTCTATTTATTTATTAATTAACTTTCCTATTTATTTAATTACTTATTGCCTATTTATTCCCTTATTTATCGCGTATTTATTTATTATTTATTCATCTATTTATTAATTTATTTATTCAATTATTCATATCACTTACACTGTTAAATCGGGCATTCGGATTTTTCCCAAACTTGCCTACATTGGCTTATATACATTATCAAATTCTGGCCACCGGTGCGAGGCAGAAGTATTTGTCATGTATTAACCAACCCCCCACCTCTTTTTACTTTTAACATTGAGCAACAGTATATCTGCACCGTGCCCTATTTACAGTGGCATAAATCAATTTGTTTTTTTCTAAATTCTTATTTGGAAAGATTTCGCCCCTGCCCAATCGCAGCCTTCTAAACCATATGCCAAGCCATTGTTACCTCGGCCTGCACCTCGACCGAAGACTAACTTGGAAAAAACATGTTAGTCAAACCTGCCACAGCCTATATATTAAATCTGCTAGGATAAGGAGGCTCCTTAAAGCATCTAGTAAGCTGAGCCTAAAGAACAAAACACTACTCTACAAGACTTTGCTTGCCCCTGTATGGCGGTACATATTTCAAATATACGGCATAGCAGCAAAAATATACATTATCAAGATAAGAATATTCCCAGCAAAACCATTATTACTAATCACCGGCGCCCCGTGGTATCTCGGATCCAGGAAAGAGACCTAAACATCCCCATGGCTGGTGATGTGCTACATCATCAATCGCTTACCTATTTTACAAGATTATCTACACACCACAATCCCATCGCTCGTGGACTAAGTCACACAGACGTCGGAGATTTAAACGGATCCACACAACCGACCTCCCAAGCAGGACACTGTAACCCCCAAAGTTTTAACTCTCGACTATTTTCTTCTTCTTTTTTTACAACATTAAATTTACAGCACACCCCCAAAACGGAATTCTCAACGATTTTTTTCTTCTTTTATTTATAAGATCAGAAATTTACACTAATACCGTTATAAATTATTTTAACATCTTACACATACACAAAAGCTAAATAACAATGCCACTCAATAGTATTAAGAAACTTGCTCATAAGATTAACTATACCATACAATAAAAAAAAACAAGTGAAATGGCTCTAGTCGGGATTGCTCGACTAGGAGATACCCTTGCGAGCTGTCGCATTCATACTCACGACACCAAAGCCGCACTTAATAAAATAAAATTTAAAAAATAAAGAATACAAATTTAGGATCGCGCTTCGCGCTCGCTTTTAATATTTGCAGACAAATTTTAGTATGCCGTAGTTGTGAAATTTCTCACAAAATTTAAACAGAATAGGAAACTATATCTTTCAAATGTTGGTTGCATGCCAAATACCAATTTTTCCGCATTTTGTTGCTCCAGAATATTTCAAATCGCATATGTCCCAGCATTAAGTTGCACCTGACCCAATAAGTGTATTAAGTTTAAAAATAAAATAAAATAAAAATTTAAATATACTGTTGATATACTCTGTTGACCCAAGACAGATTCGAGTGATAGTGCACCATCAAACATCTCTACCACCGAACCACAGCTGCATTTCAATTGTCTCCGTCAAAATCTGAGTTTATACATACACGTACAACCAATCGTTTGAGAATTCGAAAAAGAAATCTGTAGTACTTGATTTGCGATTTTGTTTGTGTTCGCAGCAGCAGCTGAAACAGATAATTAGCATAATTCTGCCCTGCGCGGCAGAATAACATTTAACCGTAAACAATGCACTCAATTGATTATCTTTATGCTTCGCCCTATGCGGCCCAAAACCACTCAATTTGTCTCTCTGATTGCTTGTCATTGCACTAATTACCGTCTAAGTCTGTTTCGTTGTCGCTTTCGTCGCATACAGCAGAGCTCTATCGTTTTCAATTTTGAATTCTTGTTTGCAATTAGCCCACAGCCTCTCACAATTTTGTATTTAAAACTAAGCTTAAATTAAAATATAATAAATGTACATTTTATGAAACAAAACCCAGGTGTTAAAAAACTTGACATCTTCAAGCATTGGTGACCCCGACATGATTTTTCTCTTTCTTTTTTGGCTGTGAGGTTAATTTGAAAAGTTCGTCGGCAAATAAATTTTGACAATTTTGAATTGCAATTTCGTTTTGTTCGTCGCTGGTAATGAAAGCAACGCGCGCGCGCCAATACGCCCACATTCATACAATCGTCTCGAAAGAAAGGCAACGACCTTTTCTATGCTTGTATTCCCTTTTGTGCCGATCACCTGCGTACAGTGCCTATTAAAACTATTCGCTCGGTCAATTGGATTTCTGCGAATACTGTTTATTTAATAGCCTGTATTGCCAGGGCAATAGTAAACTTGTGCAAGGGCATGCGTAGCTTTTGGTAATATCGTTTGAGCCAGGTACAACGCTTTAGCCTGCATTAAGTACACTCGCTCGGCAGTGAACATAACCTCTCGGTGCATATCGCTGTGCTAGTGCAAGAGACTTTAAAATAAAAAAATAAAAAATTGCTGAAGAAGGTCTTGCAACTACAGCTCCGCAGACTGATGTACAGACCAGTACAGTCTCTGCTGGTGGCAGCAGGCAAATCGACAAGGCTGCGTTTTTGCGTCTTAAGGCGACTGCAATTTTCAGCAGGCTGGAAAAATTGTGCGTGGACATTGATGATATTAGGCGGCTAAGAAGTATGGACGAATACGAAATAAAGGGATATCTGGACTTAGCGGACGAGCTTTAATCCAATTTCAACGTCGTACATACTAATTTGGAGGAATTTTACTTCGGAGATTTCTGGAGAGTTGCCTATAAGGTTTGAGGATTCGTTGCTGCGTTTGCGGACCACACTTCAGCGCGAGCTTTGCAAGCTTAGAGCACCTGATCACTGCTCTATATTGTGAAGAAGTCCCCATCCTTCCTCATAACGCTTTCGTTTATTTTTTATATTTTTTAGAATAGGTCTGATTTTCTTTGTATATATTATGAATAAACATTTTTTTCCGTTAAGTTTAAAGCAGAATATGTATTTAATTTGGCGAAGGTTGAAACGACATGCGCATCACTGACAAAAGACGTGCACTCAAGAATGCACTAAAAATTTCAAGCAGCCACGACCTACGACAAAAAGTAATGCTCAAAAAGCTGCATAGCAGCTGCAACAGCTTAACTAGCGCTCAGAGAATATGCACTCAAAGCTACACTCCCGCTAACGGCAAAATCGGATGATCACAGCCAAAGGCACACACACAACGATAAATACTCACAAGCCGCCCAGCAACCGAAATAACTTAAGCTGGCGCTCAGAGAACATGCACCCAAAACTATCGCTTACGCTAACGGCAGAATCACATGATCTCGGCAATGCACTCAGAACCCATCAACAACCTACGACAACAAGAGGCGAGCATCACTGACAAACAACCAGTGCATCACTGACGAACACGTGCACATAACATGCACTCAAAACTGTCGCCCACGCTAACGGTAGAATTGCATGATCTTAGCAAAACCACTCAGAACATAGCAACCACCAACGTGAGCCTCACTGACATAAGACGTGCACTCAACAACGCACTCAAAAGCTGCGTAACAGCTACAACAGATTAAGTCAGCGCTCAGAACATACACTCAAAACGGTCAGGAAAGGCAGCGGCGCAGAGTAACTTACTTACAGCTGCGCAGTCGCAGCATAAAACATGCACTCAAATTGGGCGCTATCGGCAACGACGGCTGCACCTGTTGAGTGAAAATAGATCAGATGCTATTACAGTATGTTGACTGAAAATAGGTCAGATGCTATTACAGCATGTTTGAGTGAAATGCCCAAAAAGCTCAGAGCTGGGGGTCTGGACAAAACTAGGTCACGGCGAACAAAGAAGTTTAGTTTTGGCGAGCGAAGCAACAAGGTCGCAAAAGTGCGTGAAAAAAAAAACCACAAAGTATTTTTTTCTCTGCCTTTAATTTTTCTTTGGAAAAATAAAAGACACGTGGTGAGCCGGCAGCAGCAACAAGAACAAAGGAGAGCAGCAACACCCCAGGCGGACAACAGCGAAGGCGACCCCTTTTCTGGGGCAACGATAGGCAGCAAGTTAAGCGGACTTTCTGCAATTTTTGGAAGAATTGGGAAAGTAGGGTTGTGCGGTTAGGGAAAGCAAACTTCTTGCTGAGTTTTTATATATTCTATTGTTCTCCGGCCCACATGCGGGCCTATTTTGTAACGGCCGCCTACGGCCATATATACAAATATGTACAATAAAAAAAATATGGAAAACAAATCAAAATTGTTTTTAAAGAAAAGGCCCACTTTACAATATAGCTGGGATTAATTTTCCGCGTGTTCTTTAATTCATGTTGTATGTCTTTTATGTGCGTGTTGTGTTTGGTAAATTGTGTTTTATGTGTACCTCGTAGTCGTGAGGACTGGTAGGGGCTCCGGTGAGTATTCCGAGCGTCTCAGTATTCCCGGATCCCCTGTCCAGCCCCTCCGGGAACCCGGAAGTGTCCCACTGGGTGCGCCGAGCGTCCTCGGCACCCCGTGTGGCCCTTCTGGGCGCTACATCCCCCACCCTGTAGTCGTAAGGACTGGTAGGAGCTCTGACGAGTACTCCGAACGTCTCGGTCCTCCCGACGCCTCTGCCCAGTCCCTCCGGTAACCCGGAGGTGTCCTACTGGGTGCGCCGACCGTCCTCGGCACCCCGTATGGCTCTTCTGGGGCACTCCCTCTCCCAAACCCTGGAGCCGCAAGGGCTGGTAGGGGCTCCGGTGAGAATTCCGAGCGTCTCGGTACTCCCGGCGCCTCTGTCCAGTCCCTCCGGTAACCCGGAGGTGACCTACTGGGTGCGCCGAGCGCCCTCGGCACCCCGTGTGGCTCCTCTGGGAACCATCTCTGTACTCGCGGTGTCCCCGTCTCGTCCCGGCATCCCCACACCTTTCCTCATGGCCGACGACCTCAGATCTCGGAGGCTCAGATTAAAAATGTTTCTGTACCGACTCTGGGCGCGATTCAGCTATACCCAGCCCAAGAACTACCTTACAACATTTAGAGTGGGCACGAACGACTCGCAGCAAGTATATCTTATGGCAAATCGTTCGCGACTGCCGCAATTAGAATTGCCTGAATTCAGTGGGCCAACTTCGATTCGATGTTTACCACGGTTATTGGCAATGAGATCGAGCTCACCCCTATTGAGAAGTTCCAGCACCTGCGCTCCTGTCTTAGTGGCAGCGCCCTGGAAACGATTCGCGCGTTGGAAATAACTCAAAGCAACCACGAAATAGCGTTAGATATTCTCAAAAATCGATTTGATAATAAGCGTATTATTTTACAGGCACACATCAGAGATCTGCTGGGGCTTGAAAGGGCTGATTCATCGATAGGCAAGCTACGCGTGCTGACGGACAGGATTACCTCACACCTGCGTGCATAGCAACTTGGCAAGAAGTTGCCGAATATTATTGGTACAAGTCCTGCTTCCGAAGTTTGACAAGGAAACTCAAGCCAAGTGGAAGGAGAGTACGCCTATCAATGAGCTGCCGTCGTGGGATAAGCTGTCTATATTTTTGAATAATGCGATGGAAAATGTGGAGCATGCCATATGCGCGCAGGATGGTCAGATTGGCAAGTTGATTAGAACCGTGAGTAATGTCAAACGATCATTTGACTCAAGCACTTCGGCCTCACTTCGCCTCAAGCACTTCGGCCATTCTTTGTGAGGGAGTAGACCACTCTATCTACAGCTGTCCATCGTTCACAAAACTTTCCCCAAATACTCGTCATAAAGAAGCAAAAAGGCTCGCCCTATGCCTAAATTGCCTTAAAAATGGTCATCAGATGCGGCATTGTAAATCTGGAGCTTGCCGAACTTGCCAATCGAAACACAACACGCTGCTACATTATAATCGTGTATCAGCCATTGAAACCGTTGCAGCATCATAGAATTCGCCATCGTCAAACGCTATGGTTGCAATGTCTCCTGATTGCCTCTTGCCTCAAGCTCCCAGTCTGCTTCTGATGCTGTGTTTTTGGCCACTGCCATTGTCCTTGTACGGAATCGTGCCGGCATGCTCATGCCGTGCCGTGCGCTTTTAGATTCAGGGTCGCAATTTCATATTGTCACTACTCGGTTCGCTAATCAACTTCAGCTTCGAAAAACCAAATCTCTAACCACCGTCTCGGGCATTGGAGATGCCAACTTCGCAACGGATGGCAATTCTGCTGAGATCCACTTAAAATCGCGGTCCCCAGATTTTGCAGCGAGTATCACTGCAGTCATTGTGCAGACAATTACGGATAATCTGCTTGGCTGTTCAGTAAATACTGCTGATTGGAATATTCCTTCGAACATTCAACTAGCTGATCCGTCGTTCAACGTGCCTCATCGGATTGATCTGCTCATAGGAGCAGGTCTCTTTTTCGAAATGCTCTGCATTGGCCAGATTCATCTTGCACCGGGCCTACCATTACTGCAGAAAACTCAACTTGGCTGGATATTATCTGGTGGTAGGCATCAGGCACCCACGCTATCTTCCTTTGTTGTAAGTCAACGGACTTCGGACAGCGTCAAACCCAGCCCTCGGTTGGACGAATTGGTGTGCCGCATTTGGAAAATTGAACATGTGTTTGAGCCAATTTCGAAGGCAACCAAGGAGGAGCTTGATTGTGAAGCGCACTTCACAAAAACAATATCATACGATTGCCCTCCAAAGAATATTCAGATCGGTTGCCCATCAAACGCGGCATCGACTTCTTAGGTGACTCCTTTCTGCAGGCTAAACGGCGCTTCGAAAATTTGGAATCGAAGCTATCGTGCAGTCGTGGTCTCAAGTAACAATATTCTGCCTTCATCAGAGAAAACCTTCACCTGGGCCATATGACACCTGTTTCCGTCGAAAATGCACACAAGTGTCAATATTTCTTGCCATATCATTGTGTCATGAAGAATGATAGCACTACAACTAAGCTGAGAGTTATATTCGACGGCTCCTCAGGAACGACTTCTGGACTTTTGTTGAATAATATCCTTATGTCAGGTCCGACAATTCAGGCAAAACTATTTAACACGCTTATACGTTTTCGCACCTTTCCCATTGCTCTCACTGGTGACATTTGCAAAATGTATCGCTGCTTCAGATAATATGCTCCAGTGTATATTATGACGTGACTCTCCCACAGACACCTTGCAAATCTACCTATTGGAAACGGTAACATACGGAACTAAGCCAGCAGCGTTTCTGGCATTACGCGCAATGCAGCAGCTCGCCACTGACAAGTCTTTATGGTACCCCTTAGACTCTCAGACCATCGTACGGGATTTTTACGGGGATGAAATGATATCTGACGAAAGTTCAGTGGATGAAGTTCGTGATATCATGCAGCAAACAACAAACTTGCTTGCTAAGGGCAACTTTCGTTTAAGAAAGTGGTGCTCTAGCAATACGGAAGTTCTTATTGACATTCCTGAGACTGAAAGAGAGAGCATGCTTAAATTCAACGATGGCAGCGATTTACGAAGGCGCTTGTGTTTGTCTGGGAGCCACGTCGCGATGAGCTGCTATTCAGGCGTGCTTTCCAACTTGGTACCAGCAAGCACGCGAAGCGTTCGGTGTTGACAGCCATTGCGCGTTGTTATGATCCACTCGGCTTGATCGGGCCAACTTTGACCAAAGCTAAAATTATATTGCAGCGTATGTGGAGGGACAAGTTGGAGTGGGACGAGAGCTTACCACAATCGGTGCACACGGCCTGGACAGCGCTTTGCAATGGTTTTTCTGATGCCCGCCACGCAACTTTTCCGCGCTATGTGCTGCACCCAGATGCTCTGATACAGATTCACGCATTTTGTGACGCTAGCCTTGAAGCATATGGAGCTTGCATTTATGTTCGTGCTTGTAAGAATAACATCGTCCAAACGAAACTACTTTGTTCGAAGGTTCGTGTAGCCCTGCTCAAAACTTTCACCGTGTCGAAGCTGGAGCTCTGTGCAGCGGCTTTACTTACGCAGTTAATGAGCGAAATCGTCAAAATGAAGCTTTTTCACTGTCAATTTTTTTGCTGGTCCGATTCGTCGCATACAGCAGAGCGCTACCGTTTTCAATTTCGAATTCTTGTTTTCAATTAGCCCAGAGCCTCTCACAATTTTGTATTTAAATAAACATTTGACATTTCCAAACAGTTTGTATTTTTGATATCCTTTATGAGCAAATATTAAACCTAATTTAATGGCTCTAGCTCTTATAGTTTTTGAGTTATGATCAAAAAACCGATAAACACTGATTATAAGAAAACGGGGCAAGTTATCGATGTTTGAAATAAACTTGATCTGTGTATGGCATATACGAATGTAAGAAGTCCAAGTTCAGCTCTCTAGCCCTTGTTGTCGTGAAATCGACGCGTTCATACAGACAGACGGACATGGCTAGATCGTCTAGGCTAGTGATGTTGATCAATAACATATATGCTTTATGGGGTCGGAGATGCCTCCTTCTGCCTATTACATACATTTGCACAAAACCATGATACCCTTTTTACCTATTTTCAATGGGTTCAGGGTATAAAAAAAAAAGATAATCTTCAACACAACTTTCCACGACAATTATAATAAAGCTGACAGAATTTTCCGAATAACTGATTTCAAATTTCATGTTAAATATTTTCCCATTGCTGAAATGCAAAGATTATTTATGAATATTAAATTCATATTAAAATTTTTCGTTCAACCTGCTTTTTTGTTGCAAACATTTTTAAGGCTGTCATCAATCTTCGAATAAATAATTTACTAGATATCTACATTTCAACCCCTTTTCACTCATACATTCACAATAACACACAAATAAACGCCGCAAGCTGCGTTGGAGAAAAGTGCCTTTTCAGCAAACCAAATGATGACCAAATGAATCATTAACATGGGTATTATTATTCAATAGAGACTTGTGCTCTACGATCACCTGGGTCCATCCCTTACTGCAAAAAAGAGCTGAATTTTCCTGGTTGCTTTTGTAGCAAGAGTCAAGGCAGAGTGTGCAAGTGCCAACCAATTGGTCCACTCTCATACTTCTAAGCTGTGCTCTGAAGAACTTGCTGAAACTTTTTTTGGGTACTGATTGATTATACGGATATTGCTCTAGCATCCTCAATCAGCTAGAATTTTTCTTTGACAAACCCCTCTTCTGACTCTTATGTGCTCTATTTTCGTAGGTGAAGGTCAGGCACGCACTACGCCCGAAATGTATGTGCACGCAAGCCTCTGGAGGCTTTTATGCAGTCCAGTTCAGTACGTTCCGCCCACACTGCAGAGTCATAATTGCCATAATCGCCTTGTGAGATTTGAGTCGACAATCCTCTTCTGAAGTGCGCTAAATACTACTTCGTGCGTTGTGTTGTGTTGTGTGTTGTCAAAGGCACCATGAATGTCTATTAAGATCCCCTTTTTTGGCTTCCACTGATTTTGGTAAGACCATTTATAATTTCTACTATTGCAGTCTCTTTCGATTTCCCGGCTCGATTTGCATGTTGCTTACTGTATAATTACATAGTACTGTACTGTAAACACTGTATAATATAATTATCCCTTATCTTTTCTAAAGTTTTAAGTAACAAGAAAGACAGGTTTATAGCTCGAAATGAGCCAAGCTGCCTTCGAAAGTTACATTTAGGTTTACCAGTAACAGTTTAAGTCCTTTTTGTAGATGTTTCGGGAAACGCCATCTACTCTAAGTAATTTGTATGGAAAATAGCTGCCCACTTCACTTTGTGTTCCGATATGATCTTTGATGCGAGATTCCAGTTTGGGTTAAT
>JAWNLD010000142.1:0-71961 GCA_035041545.1 Drosophila colorata
AACACAACGACGTAATTTAGAGAGACAAGAAATTTCAGATAATAATCTTTCATTAAATACTCAAGTTGATATAGCAAATTACGTACAATCCGCTGTAAATGTACAGCAAACTCAACTAGTAGAATATCTTACCAACTATTTAACGAAAACAGTAGAGACGTCGCTACAAAAACATTTAAATACACTCCAATTATCACAATCAATGACGACAACAGCTTCGCATACTGCTAACATACCTATCGGAAATGGTTCAGTTAGCGAAGTACCAGAAGAGTTTATTCCTGAAAATCAGAATTTGTCAAGAAATAGAGTCAATCGCAGTAGTTCAGATTCCTGTATAGCTTCTGAGAAAGTACCCAGTATTATACTTAACTGGCGTCTTAAATTTGATGGTACTCGTAATAGTCCAAAAATGGATGAATTTTTATTTCGCATTCGTTCTCTTACTAAGCAGAACTTGAACAACGACTACCGACTTCTTTGTGATCATCTTTACCTTTTATTTGCTGGCAAAGCAAATTACTGGTATTGGAAGTTTCATCGCACAAACCCTAGCTTTAATTGGAATATGTTCTGCGACGAATTCAAAAGACGATTTGAGGATATAGAAACGGATTATGATATATGGGAAAAGATAAGAAAGCGTCGGCAAGGAGAAAACGAATCTTTTGAGGATTTCCAGTACTCTATAGAAGAACTAACTGATAGGTTACAGAGTGGAGTATCTGAAAGCCAACTTATAGACTTATTGATACGAAATGCTTAACCCAGTTTGCACCACGAATTGCTTCATTTGAGCATATCGAATAGAACCCAACTTCGCCAAGAAGTACGCAAACACGAACAGTTTTACAATGATATTAAATCATTTTAACCAAGACCTTTTCGTTCATATGTAACTGAATTGTCAACCCAAGACGATAACGAAACGTTATCCGGAGACAATCTCGAGTCAGAAGAAGTATCTCAGATCCAACGTCGTTCACCTATTAAAATTCCTATATGTTGGAACTGCGATCAACAAGGGCATAAGTTTGACGTGTGTTCAGGACCACGTAAAATATTTTGTTATGGCTGCGGAGCCAAAGAAACCTTTAAGCCCGTATGCCCAAAGTGCAATCAGTCGGAAAACAGGAAAAATGATGTGTTAGCCAACACCAAATAAACACATCCGAGGAGCCAGATAAAACATTCACTTCTGTTGCAATACAGGTAGATAAAACAAATCATACTGAAGTTAGCACACCGAAATCAGAAAATCAAGTGCATTATTCTTTGATACCCCTGCATGAACGCTTGCAAAATTATAGTAAAGTTCGTAATACAATTTTTAGTAATACAGACAGCATAGATAGCATTAATTTTACATATACTTATAAAACTAAACGTTCAACACAACGCTTAAGAACGTTTTGGAAAACGATTCTTCAAAATCGGAAAAAATTTGTATCTTCGATATTTGGAAGTTCTGATCAGAGACTCTATACTGATATCAGTATTGAAGGCAAAGAATTTGTAGCATTACTAGATTCTGGAGCTACTATTAGCTGCATAGGTAGTTCTGCGGCCATGGAGATGTTGTCCCACAGTAAAACTAAAAAGTGCACAGGCTCTATTAGAACTGCCAACGGTAATGAAAGTAAAGTAGTCGCTAAACTTAAAACTCGCCTTAAATATCAAGGTGAGATAGCAGAACTTGAATTTTTTATCATACCTACACTTAAAGAAGATGTATATCTAGGTATAGATTTCAGAATTTGGTCTACTGGACAAGCTTAAGCTTCCTGCCGAAGTATCCGAACTAGATGTGGGATCATCACATGATAATTTAGAAACATTAAAGCTTCACACGTTAACACCAGACGAACAAAAAGGCCTTGAAAAGGTTATAGGTATTTTTCCCTCTTTCTCGACTGAAGGATTAGGCCGAACAAAGTTGATGACACACGAAATCGACGTAGGGTCAGCCAAACCTGTCAAACAACGTCACTGGTCAGTATCACCGGCTATAGAGAAGATCATGTTTGCAGAAATCGACAACATGGTCGCTCTTGATGTGATAGAAGAGTCTAAAAGCCCATGGAGAAGCAATTGTGCTCTGGTTAAGAAAGGCGAAAAATATAGATTATGCTTAGATTCAGGAGAAATTAATAAAGTCACCAAGCGAGACGCTTACCCACTACCACACATATATGGCATATTAAGCAAGTTACCTCCTTCTCATTTTATTACTGGTTTAGACATGAAACACGCGTACCTGCAGATTCCACTAGATGAAAACTCACGCCAGTATACTGCATTCACTATACCCAACAGACCCTTATATCAATATAAGATGATGCCTTTCGGTCTGTGCAATGCAGCCCAAACTCTTTGTAGGTTAATGGATCGCGTAATCCCAGCACATCTTCGCACTCGAGTATTTGTCTATTTAGACGATCTCTTAGTATTGTCTGAAGATTTCGAATCTCATCTGACATTGCTTCAAGAGATTGCTCTTTGTCTCCGTAAGGCGAATCTCACAATTAATATAAGTAAGTCAAAGTTTTGTATGAAAAAAATCGTTTATCTAGGATTTATCAGAGGTAACGGACAAATCAGAACTAATCCCGGCAAGATTAAGGCTATAACTGAATTCCCGGTACCAACTACAGTAAAACAATTACGACGATTCTTAGGACTATCTGGATGGTATAGACGATTCGTGGATAATTATGCTACAGTTAGTTTTCCATTACCTGAACTTTTGAAAAAGCATAAGGGTCTATCATGGAACAAAGCAGCTCTGAAATCATTCGAAAGTTTGAAAGTTAGTTTAACCAACTCACCGATTTTGATAACTCCAGATTTTTCTAAACCATTCCTTCTGTTGTGTGATGCCAGTACTTATGGTATAGGATGTGCCAAGAGAGAGATGGTGCAGAACTACCAATTGCCTATATGTCTGAGAAATTATCTAAAGCACAGCGAAATTATTCGGTCACCGAATTGGAATGTCTTGCAGTTATCACAGGAATAAAGAAATTCCGTGCCTATAAAGAAGGACAACCATTTGTCATGATCACTGATCATGCCGCCTTACAGTGGCTTATGCGACAAGAAGATTTGTCAGGTCGTTTAGCGAGATGGTCAATGAAGCTTCAACCCTTCGATTTGACAATTTTACATCGGAAAGGATCTCAGAATGTGGTCGCTGACACGTTATCTAGACGAGATGATCCGACTATAGAGGAAGTACAAATCATGAGTCCAATAATCGATTTAGAATCCATACACTTTAAATCCCCTGAATATTTGAGTTTGATCGAGACTATTAAAATGAACCAAACAAAGTTACCAGACTTAGAAGTTAGAGATGGCTACGTCTATAAGAAGACAGAATTCTCTAGAGGAGACGGAAGTCAGGATAATTTTTGTTGGAAACTCTGGGTTCCCAGTGCCTTAATTCCAGAAGTGTTACATACAGCACATGATTTACCTAATGCTGCACACTGTGGAATGGGTAAGACTGTTGAAAAGTTAAAGAGATTTTTATTTTGGCCACATATGGTTAGCCAGATTCGTAATTATGTATCACAATGCTCCGTTTGCAGGACTACCAAAAGTCCAAATATAATACTTAAGCCTCCTATGGGAAAGCCGTTGAGTTCCAAAAGACCCTTTCAAAAATTGTATGTAGACTTATTAGGTCCATACCCCCGAACTAAGAATGGTAATATAGGCTTATGATTATAGTAGATCATAATACTAAATTTCACTTTTTGAGTCCTCTTCAAAAGTTTACAGCACCGAAAATTTGTACATATTTAGAGCAAAGTATCTTCTATACGTTTGGCGTTCCAGAAGCTATTCTTTCTGATAATGGTTCACAATTAAAGTCGAGTTATTTTCAAGCTTTTCTCACCAGTTTCGGAATAACAGACAAGTGTACTGCGATTTATTCACCGCAAGCCAACGCTAGTGAGCGTTTAAATAGGTCGGTGTTAGCAGCCATACGAGCCTATATAAGCAACGAGCATACCAATTGGGATGCTAACATTAATGCCATAAGTGCAGCTATACGGTCTACATTGCATAGGTCCACTGGCTATTCACCTTATTATTTAACGTTCGGGCAAAATATGATTTTAAATGGCAAAGATTACACTCTTTTACGCAGTTTAGATATTTTGAATGATGATACTAGAATAAACTATCCAGATGCTTTACTCGTGTTGAGACGAAAAGCAAAAGAAAATATAAACAAAGCACATGAAGCTAATGCTCAGCGTTACAATTTGCGGTGCGTTGCAATTACCGTTGCAACTTAAAACAGGCGATATTGTTGAGTAAAAAGTTTAATTCTAAATTAGCACCGGTATTTATCCGTGCACAAGTACACCAGAAACGAAGTCCATATTATTACGAGCTACGAAATGAAAAAGGTAAAAAGTTAGGCGTCTTTTATTTAAAAGATATTCAGGTCAAGAAATAATAATTAAACCTTGTCGGTCGTCAGATAATGAGCCTTCGAAGAAGTCTAGTCTCATTATCTGCGCTGTAGTATTCGTTTTTTTACAATTAAACTTAAAATCCCAAAATATGGGGAAATGTTTTTTTTTGTCCAAATCATGACTCACCTTACTCTAGCTAACAGACTCTGTTATGGGTAAGCCCAAGTATTTTGATCGGCTGATAGTCGCATCGTCGTTACAGTTATTACTAAGCGAAAAAGCTCAACTCGGCATGTGGTATAGCAGCTACCGGCTTAAGCCGCTTACATTATTTTACCGAGAGATCTCTTACAAAGCAGACGTCGTGGCGCTAATCGACTAGTGGGAAAACACATGTCTAGATAACCTTAGCACTTCTATGCACTGATTAAAACCAATAAAAATTAAAAAGTACAATTAGGTCAATACTAAGATAAAGTATAATACACCACGAGTGTCGTGACCGTGCGAGAAAAACATTTAATTCCTTTGTCAAATATTCTAAGAGGTATGTTTCAATAATTAAAGAGTGCCAATATTAATTCCAACCTTTCACGCCAGGAACCTCTCTAGTTGTCTATGTAAACTAAGATTAGCGTACCTAGCACTAAGAAAGAATTATCCCAACAACGAAATCAAAACTTGCATTGAATATAGAGACATTAAAGCCGCCCCAGAATAGCCACTTTCGTCGATAGCAGCTGATATTGAAGCAGCCCTAAGAACACCAAACAAAAGTACTGTCGAACGTCTTCGTCTAATCTCAGTCTCAACATCATAATTTTCGGATACCTAAACAGATAGTGCATGTGATTACGTCACAACACGTGGATATTGGTCACAACCACATGTATATGTGAATCGGTCTAACAGGCTATAACCGCAACACGGAATTATCAAGTAGTATAATAACATCGATTAAACGCTCCGTTTCGCCAAGTACTCAGCTAGTATGACAAATAATAAATTGCAGCGAAAATCTAACCTTGACTAACTTATGTTAGAAAACTAGTGAAACATCAGAAGACACACGCGCTCTGTGTTTTTGTTTTGAACATCACTTAAATTCATGCTGATTATCTTTTGTTTTGATCGTTCATTTCGTTAACGGGCGAACTGATAAATTTTATTTAAATCTTGCTTTCCCCGTGATTTGCTCAACTGATAAGATCAACAGCAGGTGTCCATGGCCTTTGCCATGTTCATAAAGAATTGTTAATGTAAGAGAAACTAGCCGACCCCTAAGCGTAACGAGTGTCATAATTGAATTATATGGAATATGTATAAATGTATATATATGTCTAAAGCTAATACATAATTGCTTCCTAACAGCTTCATCAGTTTGTTTACGTCATCTTGGGCCCAACGATAACAACGACACAGTAAGAATGAACATAATTAAAACTAAACGCTGCGTGAGTAAAAAGTAACATAATGACATGACTTCTTGCATAGATATATGTATACATATGATAATGACGCCTTATGATATATGACGCCTTTAAAATTCAATAATGAACCCGTTCTTGCTAATTAAAATACCCAACTATTACTTACTATTCTTACAATTTATATTAATGGATATGTACTGAACTTATATAGAACTAAGAAGTATTATTAATATACCATAAAATGAATATTGGAATTATACTACAATGAATACCTAAATAATTGGTTGTCTGTCGAGTATCTATGTCCACCACGCGTAAGAAACCTTAAGGTTGTAGAACCTTAGCTAAGGGGCAATGTAATCTTACACAACATTGTCATGGTTGGGAGGGTGAAGAACAGGAAGAACCAACCAAGAACCATCACTTCCTGATTTAAGTTTAGATTTCGGAACATTTCGATTAACCTGGTCAGTATTTGCAGTTGATAATAGCAAGAGTTCCTTTCAAATAATTAGTTTGTTTTGGTAGAAACCAGCGCACTAATTTAAATGTAGAAGTTATAAGTATAGTGGGCTAGGAAGAATCCCGACCAATCCGACGAGCTAGAACCGAGCTTAGCAAGAGTGCGCTACCCCAACCCCTGCTATACACCTGAAGAGGACTCTTTAAGTCAGTATATAACATCCGCTGATAGTGGAGACAGCTCTAGAATAATCTAGAGTACAGTCGGGTACATATTTATAATCTAACATCAAATATGGAGTGTCCAGTCGAATGTCGACTGTTAAGAGATTTATAACAGTCTTAAAATGTTTTATTTTTGAATATATAGCCTCATCCATATAGCTTGTATGTACCAAAGACTGACACAAGACAAAACACACAAGGAACACTACATTTTGGCGCCCAACATCTGGAGCCGACAACATCCATATACACACATAGCGATCAGCAGCGCTTAACTTAATGGAAGCATTAAGGTCAGGCAATGCTTAGGCAGATGTACAACAACATTTATATTAACAACTTTTAGGCCCAGTATCTCCAAGCTCGTTCGCCAATGCATCCAATACACACATCGTTTTTGTAATACAAGTTTTCACTTTTTTTTGTATGGACATGTTTTCATTATCTAATAGAGTCTACTCTAGGATTAAGCGACAACAATTTCTTTTCTTGAGATTGGTCGACCAGAATAGATCTACGGTTAAGAAACATGAATAACTCATCAATTCCTTGTGTTAGTATAACCTTTGATCATAAAATGCTTTGAGTCATTCGGATTTACAATATTCGGTTCACAGAACAGTTATTGTCCAGTAACACATAAATTTTATGATCAATGAAACAATAGTTTTACCATTTAGCAGCAATAGAATCGAAATGAAATAAAATCTAACTTAATAATCAGTTTATCTTATGAGTGTTGACATATGAGAAAGACAGACATTTGATATTTTTAATATATAATCAAACACAATTTTATTAAAATGGCAGTTAGGCATAGTAAAGAAGATTTAACAGTTGAATTGCCAACAGAAGATCCATTTTGCGGGATATGTAATGAAGTCCTAAATGCTATAGAGCTGGTTGCAAATACACCATGCAAACATAAGTTCCATAAACATTGTATTCTTGAACATGTTAAAACAAACCCCAAGTGTCCAAATTGCGATGCAAATTGCACTGCAATGGCATTAACCTTCTCAAATAATACCTTATTTGCCGAACTTAATTCCGAAACTTCAATACCACCGAGTGTAGAAGAATCTTTAAATAATAATGTGGGTAGATCAAATCCACCTACAAGACATCAAAGAAATTTTAGGAATAGAGGAAATACTCCTAGACGAGGAATGTCAACAAGATCAACACAACGACGTAATTTAGAGAGACAAGAAATTTCAGATAATAATCTTTCATTAAATACTCAAGTTGATATAGCAAATTACGTACAATCCGCTGTAAATGTACAGCAAACTCAACTAGTAGAATATCTTACCAACTATTTAACGAAAACAGTAGAGACGTCGCTACAAAAACATTTAAATACACTCCAATTATCACAATCAATGACGACAACAGCTTCGCATACTGCTAACATACCTATCGGAAATGGTTCAGTTAGCGAAGTACCAGAAGAGTTTATTCCTGAAAATCAGAATTTGTCAAGAAATAGAGTCAATCGCAGTAGTTCAGATTCCTGTATAGCTTCTGAGAAAGTACCCAGTATTATACTTAACTGGCGTCTTAAATTTGATGGTACTCGTAATAGTCCAAAAATGGATGAATTTTTATTTCGCATTCGTTCTCTTACTAAGCAGAACTTGAACAACGACTACCGACTTCTTTGTGATCATCTTTACCTTTTATTTGCTGGCAAAGCAAATTACTGGTATTGGAAGTTTCATCGCACAAACCCTAGCTTTAATTGGAATATGTTCTGCGACGAATTCAAAAGACGATTTGAGGATATAGAAACGGATTATGATATATGGGAAAAGATAAGAAAGCGTCGGCAAGGAGAAAACGAATCTTTTGAGGATTTCCAGTACTCTATAGAAGAACTAACTGATAGGTTACAGAGTGGAGTATCTGAAAGCCAACTTATAGACTTATTGATACGAAATGCTTAACCCAGTTTGCACCACGAATTACTTCATTTGAGCATATCGAATAGAACCCAACTTCGCCAAGAAGTACGCAAACACGAACAGTTTTACAATGATATTAAATCATTTTAACCAAGACCTTTTCGTTCATATGTAACTGAATTGTCAACCCAAGACGATAACGAAACGTTATCCGGAGACAATCTCGAGTCAGAAGAAGTATCTCAGATCCAACGTCGTTCACCTATTAAAATTCCTATATGTTGGAACTGCGATCAACAAGGGCATAAGTTTGACGTGTGTTCAGGACCACGTAAAATATTTTGTTATGGCTGCGGAGCCAAAGAAACCTTTAAGCCCGTATGCCCAAAGTGCAATCAGTCGGAAAACAGGAAAAATGATGTGTTAGCCAACACCAAATAAACACATCCGAGGAGCCAGATAAAACATTCACTTCTGTTGCAATACAGGTAGATAAAACAAATCATACTGAAGTTAGCACACCGAAATCAGAAAATCAAGTGCATTATTCTTTGATACCCCTGCATGAACGCTTGCAAAATTATAGTAAAGTTCGTAATACAATTTTTAGTAATACAGACAGCATAGATAGCATTAATTTTACATATACTTATAAAACTAAACGTTCAACACAACGCTTAAGAACGTTTTGGAAAACGATTCTTCAAAATCGGAAAAAATTTGTATCTTCGATATTTGGAAGTTCTGATCAGAGACTCTATACTGATATCAGTATTGAAGGCAAAGAATTTGTAGCATTACTAGATTCTGGAGCTACTATTAGCTGCATAGGTAGTTCTGCGGCCATGGAGATGTTGTCCCACAGTAAAACTAAAAAGTGCACAGGCTCTATTAGAACTGCCAACGGTAATGAAAGTAAAGTAGTCGCTAAACTTAAAACTCGCCTTAAATATCAAGGTGAGATAGCAGAACTTGAATTTTTTATCATACCTACACTTAAAGAAGATGTATATCTAGGTATAGATTTCAGAATTTGGTCTACTGGACAAGCTTAAGCTTCCTGCCGAAGTATCCGAACTAGATGTGGGATCATCACATGATAATTTAGAAACATTAAAGCTTCACACGTTAACACCAGACGAACAAAAAGGCCTTGAAAAGGTTATAGGTATTTTTCCCTCTTTCTCGACTGAAGGATTAGGCCGAACAAAGTTGATGACACACGAAATCGACGTAGGGTCAGCCAAACCTGTCAAACAACGTCACTGGTCAGTATCACCGGCTATAGAGAAGATCATGTTTGCAGAAATCGACAACATGGTCGCTCTTGATGTGATAGAAGAGTCTAAAAGCCCATGGAGAAGCAATTGTGCTCTGGTTAAGAAAGGCGAAAAATATAGATTATGCTTAGATTCAGGAGAAATTAATAAAGTCACCAAGCGAGACGCTTACCCACTACCACACATATATGGCATATTAAGCAAGTTACCTCCTTCTCATTTTATTACTGGTTTAGACATGAAACACGCGTACCTGCAGATTCCACTAGATGAAAACTCACGCCAGTATACTGCATTCACTATACCCAACAGACCCTTATATCAATATAAGATGATGCCTTTCGGTCTGTGCAATGCAGCCCAAACTCTTTGTAGGTTAATGGATCGCGTAATCCCAGCACATCTTCGCACTCGAGTATTTGTCTATTTAGACGATCTCTTAGTATTGTCTGAAGATTTCGAATCTCATCTGACATTGCTTCAAGAGATTGCTCTTTGTCTCCGTAAGGCGAATCTCACAATTAATATAAGTAAGTCAAAGTTTTGTATGAAAAAAATCGTTTATCTAGGATTTATCAGAGGTAACGGACAAATCAGAACTAATCCCGGCAAGATTAAGGCTATAACTGAATTCCCGGTACCAACTACAGTAAAACAATTACGACGATTCTTAGGACTATCTGGATGGTATAGACGATTCGTGGATAATTATGCTACAGTTAGTTTTCCATTACCTGAACTTTTGAAAAAGCATAAGGGTCTATCATGGAACAAAGCAGCTCTGAAATCATTCGAAAGTTTGAAAGTTAGTTTAACCAACTCACCGATTTTGATAACTCCAGATTTTTCTAAACCATTCCTTCTGTTGTGTGATGCCAGTACTTATGGTATAGGATGTGCCAAGAGAGAGATGGTGCAGAACTACCAATTGCCTATATGTCTGAGAAATTATCTAAAGCACAGCGAAATTATTCGGTCACCGAATTGGAATGTCTTGCAGTTATCACAGGAATAAAGAAATTCCGTGCCTATAAAGAAGGACAACCATTTGTCATGATCACTGATCATGCCGCCTTACAGTGGCTTATGCGACAAGAAGATTTGTCAGGTCGTTTAGCGAGATGGTCAATGAAGCTTCAACCCTTCGATTTGACAATTTTACATCGGAAAGGATCTCAGAATGTGGTCGCTGACACGTTATCTAGACGAGATGATCCGACTATAGAGGAAGTACAAATCATGAGTCCAATAATCGATTTAGAATCCATACACTTTAAATCCCCTGAATATTTGAGTTTGATCGAGACTATTAAAATGAACCAAACAAAGTTACCAGACTTAGAAGTTAGAGATGGCTACGTCTATAAGAAGACAGAATTCTCTAGAGGAGACGGAAGTCAGGATAATTTTTGTTGGAAACTCTGGGTTCCCAGTGCCTTAATTCCAGAAGTGTTACATACAGCACATGATTTACCTAATGCTGCACACTGTGGAATGGGTAAGACTGTTGAAAAGTTAAAGAGATTTTTATTTTGGCCACATATGGTTAGCCAGATTCGTAATTATGTATCACAATGCTCCGTTTGCAGGACTACCAAAAGTCCAAATATAATACTTAAGCCTCCTATGGGAAAGCCGTTGAGTTCCAAAAGACCCTTTCAAAAATTGTATGTAGACTTATTAGGTCCATACCCCCGAACTAAGAATGGTAATATAGGCTTATGATTATAGTAGATCATAATACTAAATTTCACTTTTTGAGTCCTCTTCAAAAGTTTACAGCACCGAAAATTTGTACATATTTAGAGCAAAGTATCTTCTATACGTTTGGCGTTCCAGAAGCTATTCTTTCTGATAATGGTTCACAATTAAAGTCGAGTTATTTTCAAGCTTTTCTCACCAGTTTCGGAATAACAGACAAGTGTACTGCGATTTATTCACCGCAAGCCAACGCTAGTGAGCGTTTAAATAGGTCGGTGTTAGCAGCCATACGAGCCTATATAAGCAACGAGCATACCAATTGGGATGCTAACATTAATGCCATAAGTGCAGCTATACGGTCTACATTGCATAGGTCCACTGGCTATTCACCTTATTATTTAACTTTCGGGCAAAATATGATTTTAAATGGCAAAGATTACACTCTTTTACGCAGTTTAGATATTTTGAATGATGATACTAGAATAAACTATCCAGATGCTTTACTCGTGTTGAGGCGAAAAGCAAAAGAAAATATAAACAAAGCACATGAAGCTAATGCTCAGCGTTACAATTTGCGGTGCGTTGCAATTACCGTTGCAACTTAAAACAGGCGATATTGTTGACTAAAAAGTTTAATTCTAAATTAGCACCGGTATTTATCCGTGCACAAGTACACCAGAAACGAAGTCCATATTATTACGAGCTACGAAATGAAAAAGGTAAAAAGTTAGGCGTCTTTCATTTAAAAGATATTCAGGTCAAGAAATAATAATTAAACCTTGTCGGTCGTCAGATAATGAGCCTTCGAAGAAGTCTAGTCTCATTATCTGCGCTGTAGTATTCGTTTTTTTACAATTAAACTTAAAATCCCAAAATATGGGGAAATGTTTTTTTTTGTCCAAATCATGACTCACCTTACTCTAGCTAACAGACTCTGTTATGGGTAAGCCCAAGTATTTTGATCGGCTGATAGTCGCATCGTCGTTACAGTTATTACTAAGCGAAAAAGCTCAACTCGGCATGTGGTATAGCAGCTACCGGCTTAAGCCGCTTACATTATTTTACCGAGAGATCTCTTACAAAGCAGACGTCGTGGCGCTAATCGACTAGTGGAAAAACACATGTCTAGATAACCTTAGCACTTCTATGCACTGATTAAAACCAATAAAAATTAAAAAGTACAATTAGGTCAATACTAAGATAAAGTATAATACACCACGAGTGTCGTGACCGTGTGAGAAAAACATTTAATTCCTTTGTCAAATATTCTAAGAGGTATGTTTCAATAATTAAAGAGTGCCAATATTAATTCCAACCTTTCACGCCAGGAACCTCTCTAGTTGTCTATGTAAACTAAGATTAGCGTACCTAGCACTAAGAAAGAATTATCCCAACAACGAAATCAAAACTTGCATTGAATATAGAGACATTAAAGCCGCCCCAGAATAGCCACTTTCGTCGATAGCAGCTGATATTGAAGCAGCCCTAAGAACACCAAACAAAAGTACTGTCGAACGTCTTCGTCTAATCTCAGTCTCAACATCATAATTTTCGGATACCTAAACAGATAGTGCATGTGATTACGTCACAACACGTGGATATTGGTCACAACCACATGTATATGTGAATCGGTCTAACAGGCTATAACCGCAACACGGAATTATCAAGTAGTATAATAACATCGATTAAACGCTCCGTTTCGCCAAGTACTCAGCTAGTATGACAAATAATAAATTGCAGCGAAAATCTAACCTTGACTAACTTATGTTAGAAAACTAGTGAAACATCAGAAGACACACGCGCTCTGTGTTTTTGTTTTGAACATCACTTAAATTCATGCTGATTATCTTTTGTTTTGATCGTTCATTTCGTTAACGGGCGAACTGATAAATTTTATTTAAATCTTGCTTTCCCCGTGATTTGCTCAACTGATAAGATCAACAGCAGGTGTCCATGGCCTTTGCCATGTTCATAAAGAATTGTTAATGTAAGAGAAACTAGCCGACCCCTAAGCGTAACGAATGTCATAATTGAATTATATGGAATATGTATAAATGTATATATATGTCTAAAGCTAATACATAATTGCTTCCTAACAGCTTCATCAGTTTGTTTACGTCATCTTGGGCCCAACGATAACAACGACACAGTAAGAATGAACATAATTAAAACTAAACGCTGCGTGAGTAAAAAGTAACATAATGACATGACTTCTTGCATAGATATATGTATACATATGATAATGACGCCTTATGATATATGACGCCTTTAAAATTCAATAATGAACCCGTTCTTGCTAATTAAAATACCCAACTATTACTTACTATTCTTACAATTTATATTAATGGATATGTACTGAACTTATGTAGAACTAAGAAGTATTATTAATATACCATAAAATGAATATTGGAATTATACTACAATGAATACCTAAATAATTGGTTGTCTGTCGAGTATCTATGTCCACCACGCGTAAGAAACCTTAAGGTTGTAGAACCTTAGCTAAGGGGCAATGTAATCTTACACAACATTGTCATGGTTGGGAGGGTGAAGAACAGGAAGAACCAACCAAGAACCATCACTTCCTGATTTAAGTTTAGATTTCGGAACATTTCGATTAACCTGGTCAGTATTTGCAGTTGATAATAGCAAGAGTTCCTTTCAAATAATTAGTTTGTTTTGGTAGAAACCAGCGCACTAATTTAAATGTAGAAGTTATAAGTATAGTGGGCTAGGAAGAATCCCGACCAATCCGACGAGCTACAACCGAGCTTAGCAAGAGTGCGCTACCCCAACCCCTGCTATACACCTGAAGAGGACTCTTTAAGTCAGTATATAACATCCGCTGATAGTGGAGACAGCTCTAGAATAATCTAGAGTACAGTCGGGTACATATTTATAATCTAACATCAAATATGGAGTGTCCAGTCGAATGTGACTGTTAAGGATTTATAACAGTCTTATAATGTTTTATTTTTGAATATATAGCCTTATCCATATAGCTTGTATGTACCAAAGACTGACACAAGACAAAACACACAAGGAACACTACACATATTAAACTAAATTGTGGTGGCTCTAGCTTTTATAGTTTCTGAGCTATGTTAAAAAAAAACCGGGTCAAAAAACCGATAAAAACTGATTATCAGAAAACGGGGCAAGTTATCGATTATTTAAAATAAACTTGATATGCGTATGGTATATACGAATATCAAAAGTCCAAGTTCAGCTTTTTAGCCCTTGTAGTCTCTGAAATGGACGCGTTCATACAGACGGACGGACAGACAAGCGGACATGGCTAGATCGACTCGGCTAGTGATGCTGATCAACAATATATATACTTTATGGTGTCAGAGATGCTCCCTTCTGCCTGTTACATATATTTGCCCAAAACCATTGCACCCATTTTACCCATTTTCAATTGGTCCAGTGTATACAAAAATTGGGCAAACTAGGGTTACAAATTTCTTACGCTGAGATGTATTTACATACAACAATCACATTAGACAATTATACTCGTTCACGAAGTGAAACTAGTGTATTGGGTTTGTGCAATGTCCGCCATGCTATCCGTCCGTCTGTCCGTATAACCGCAATTTTTTTCGCCGCTATTGAAGCTAGCGACTTGAAATTTTAAATAGATACACTCGTATATCCTCGTCAGATAAAGTGTTAAGGGTTTCGAGTTGCGCCAACGGTGGGCGTGGTAATTCGATTAAATCAATATATCACCCTCCCTTTTGAAGCTAGATGCATAAAATACCGACAGATTGCTGATGACCTCCTCTAAAGATCGCATCCACTCTTTTTTAGCTACACCCACTACCGCGCCCACAATGTCCAAAATTCGATACGTGCACAACATCAATTAAGGCAGTGCAACATATCAAGCGCCATATATTGCATACTTTTTGGTACTTATTATTTGCTTTCATTATAATAGTGTTGGAAAAACCATTTACCCCTTTTACCCATTTTCAATTGGTTCAGTGTATAAAAAGATGGGAAAACTAGTGTTACAAATTTCTTACGCTGAGACGTATTTACATACAACAACCACATTACACAAATATAATCGATGCGGGCGCGACGACCGAAATAAGTATAACGGAATTAAAAACAAATGCAAAGTTCCGCGACCATCACCAACATCAATATTTATGTGAGCCCAGGATAGAGAGATAAGGAGAACTATTAGTAATTTTGAGAGCGTAAAAAGAAGATAAGATTATTCAAGGAGCAAATATGCAAAAACAAAATATTTTATCAGGCAACAATGCAACTACCACACCGTCACAAAACTAATTTTTGACCAAAATTCACCAGATTAAATATATTAAAACGATTGAAAATTAACTATTTCGAAGCCCCAGAAATAAACATGTCCGTTGGTTTTGCTCATCCTTACGATATAGATATGCTCATCTTTATATATTAAAAATTGTGATATATGTCAGGCGGATCGGCCCTGCCCGCAGTTTTGGATATCTAGTGGTTAAGTTTGTAGCAGTAGTAAACAGCGAGTTCCTCAGGTATCTGGGGAGGGGCATGCGACCGGAAGAGGTTAAGAAAAGAGCGTTGGAGCAGAGGGCCAAAACTGAGTCCCCCGTGGCGAGAGTCGAGGGCAGTATTCGCTGTAGAGCAGGCCCAATCAGCGTGAAGTGTAGGGACAAGAATGCCAAAGTATGGCTAGGTCAGATTGTCCTGAAGATCCCCGTTACGGATGGAGTGCTTAAGGTCTGCCATGCCGACCAAATTTTGCCGCTGTACATCATCACCGTGGACCTACCACGCACAGCTGGAAGAAGAGGAAGCGAGCCCTGTGGGTCTCTTGAAAGACCAAAACAGGGATCTAATTTCACAGACATGGATTGTGGATTGGTGCAGCAAGACGAAGGGAAGCCCCTTATGCGTACCTCTCCTTCAACAGCGCTGTACATTATCCTTGGGCTATCGCACCTTCCTATCTACCTCAAACCAAGACGAATCAGAGCCCAAATATAAATAAAAGAGTGGACCACACTGGGTTCAACCTACAACGTGAAAATACATGCAATAAGATGGTATAGCAAGGATCGTGCAGGAGCTGGGGTCTGTGGACCCAGAGTCCGATACCACGAATCACTACGAAGATTCGCACGCAGTTTCCAAGCAGAGATTCGCGCCATAGAGAGGTGAGCTTCTTTTAAACTTGAAAGAGGGTACACCCATTAAGGCATAGGAATTTGCTCGGACAGCCAAGCAGTAATAAAAGCGCTGATTGCTTATAAGGTGGTATCTAAGTATTCGCATTATCACGAACTTTCTGACAGGACACTGCAGGCTACGCAAGCTCCTACACAACCTAAAGATTGTGGAGGATTACACTTGCAGACTCGGCCTTGAGGGCGACAAAACACCGCAACACATCCTAGAGGAGTGTTCAGCTGCATTCAGGTGGACACTGTGTCACTGTTGTGTGGGGAGACCTTAGCACAAGAGATATTAGAGCTATTAAACCAGGAATAATTATTGCATTTTTGCCAGCGATTGGGATGAATAAGGAGCTATAACCTACTAAACAGACGTACAATAGACCAAGCAGGTCGCAGTGCACTAAACTCTATTAATAATAATAATAACTAGTGAGAACGTTGCAGTCGGGTGTAACCGACAGCGGATATACTCGTTCTCTGTGTAACAACAATTAAAACATGTACATAGCAATTTGTGTATTAATAGTAAAACTATACGAGTATAAAATATCAAAAAAAAAAACTTTGTTATTGCGTGGTCACAATTGTCACCTAAACCCGTTAATTTATATAATAACCGAACATATCCAATAAGAATCAATATAAAATTCCAATTAAAACTGAACGAGTATAACAAAGATGGTTTGTGGCTTGGCTTTCTAATTCGATGTAACTCTATCGCCGAAAAGTGCAAACAGAGACCGCTGCGGTTAGTGCGTATGATTTACACATTGATAGAATAACAGCAAGTATATTTAAATGTGTATGTATATAGATGCTTGCTTACATACTAAAAAAATAGTTTTCTTCTGACATTTCTTAGGTAACTAATTGTTTTTATAAAAGAAAAGTGTTAAATTATAATCTGTCATAATACTTTGTCCAGGAATAATAACTATGGCTGCATTTTATACTGCACCACCACACTACCAGTTGATCAAGTTGTAACAAAACTCAACTCAAGGGTATGCAAGTGCATAATCGCAAACAACCGCATACAAATTCAGAGAATACGAAAAAGTGTAGCAAGTCAGCGCAATCTACCGACCAGTGATCATTGATCACTTTATTTGCCATGTGACTTAATTTCGCATATGACAAAATTGGACAATTATCCCACAATATTTTAATGAAAACCAAATATAACTACCAAAGTGGCGGAGGCAATGTTGCACTGGCATCATTGAAGTTGTGTACATATCGAGTTTTGGACATTGTGGGCTCGGTAGTGCCCATAGCCAAAAAAGTTGTATGCCTTTAGCTTTAAAAGTGTGGGGGATATATAGATTTACAAAAACCCTTAACACTTTATTTGAACTTCGTTCAATGTAATAATTTCACTATGTGAATGAGTATAAAAAATTTATTTATTAAAATGCAATTTGTAAGATGGCTCTAGTCGGGAGTGCCCGACTAGGAGATACCCTGAAACCAGCGTCGAGCTGTCGTTACATGCAGTTAATTAAACCTTTCTGCGTTCATACTCTCGACATCTCAGCCGCACTTACTAAAATAAAATAAATAATAAAAATTAATACTCGCGCTTCGCGCTCCCTTTTAATATTTGCAGGCACATTTTAGTATGCCGTAATTATGAAATTTCTCGCAAAAATTTTCACAAAATAGGAAACTACAAGTGTATCTTTCAAATGTTGGTTGTAGTTGATCTGCGAAAGCTTTTTGAGAGTGTGTATGCCAAATACAAATTTTTCCCCATTTTGTTGCTCCAGAATATTTCAAATCGCCGATTGGGCCAATAAGTGCATTAAGTTTAAAAATAAAATAAAAAATTCAAGAAACAGTAAAAAAAAAACTCCGTTGACACAAGCCAGATTCGAGCCCGCGTCTGATTGCGCGCCAGGCAACTTCTTTACCACCGAGCCACAGTTGCATCTTAATTGTCTCTGTCAAAATCTGAGATAAGATACACACGTACAACCAATCGCTTGAGAATTCGAAAAAGAATGTGCATATACATATGTATGTATGTATACAGAAGTTAACGCAAGTTCATTGTAACTTGATATTACACCAGCCACAGACGCTGACATTGCTCTCGGCCGGATATCTTGCACAACGGCAGCACACGAGGCGCAAGCTAAGCATTCTAGCGGCCGTTGTGAATTGTATTCAATAGCTTAAGTAACTTTCATTTGTATTCCCTAGCTTAGTTTTATTTCGGTTTTTGATTGCGGTGCATCGGCCCAATATATTCTCGCGTAATTCAACTCACTCACTAGTCCGAACGACTCAGTGTTTTAATAAAGCCTGACCGTCAATACAACATTGTAATCACTACGTATTCACCAACGTATTTCGAACCATTTATAATTTAAACACGTTGCGCTGTGTAGTGTAAATAACCAATCCACCAGTGCGAATAACAAAGCTGTGCCTGACCTACGCTAATTTTGGTCATTGACACAAGCGCAATAAAAATTAAAGCTGTACCTGACCTAAGCTAATTTTGGTCATTGACACAAGCGCAATTAAAATTCCCTTGTTACACCGAAGCCGCTGGAGCTCTTCGGGCAGCGACTTGTCACCAACCTAGCGCGCAAGCGGGTTTGGGCAGCGAAGAACATTGTCACTCATAGACGGCAGCGGGGGATCATAGTGAGCATTCGTGACCGCGGCGTGGGAAGCAGCAGTAGTAGTAGTAGCACATACAGCCCTTCTAGGACCAACTAAAATGTAAGTGGGCCGTCATTTGGCGTAAGCTGTTTTTAATCTGCGTGAATTTAAGTTACAAATTTAAAGTTCAAAAATAACAATTGCAACACATAATTGTGCTCCCAGTTCACTTTTGAGTGGCGTTATTCTCCTTCCATCAGCAACTTTCGATAAGCATTCCGTTGCCAGTATTTATTCAATTTGCTGTGGTTGATCTGCCCTTGAAACTGTGTTGATATTATTGTTGACAGCGTAGCCCATGAACAACGCGTTTCGCTGTTACAAGGACCGTTCAGCGCGGGGATCAGAGTCAGACGACTCCGCTACTATAGATAGGGAAACAGAACCGCAGCCTGCTTTCTCGCGAGAAATCGCGGACGACAAACGAAAAATAGGAATGGATCCAGACCAGCTTAAGGCTGTAGTGCAGGCCGCAGTGGCCTTGGAGGCACAGAGCGTAGTATTACAACAAAGGGATACAGAACTGAGGGCATCCATAAACGCTCAAATACAAGAGTTGTCAGGCAGAATAGCTGCCACCAACATAGAAACACCACCAGTTGAAGCATTCAAGCCGGTAAATAAGAAACGACGTCCAATGTAATGAGCCATTGAACGCTGTGAAATGTTTGCCAGTGTTTATGGGGGTTCCGGAGACGTAAACCTCTTGGAGGCAAGCTGTAGTAGTGGCATATGCAATTTATAAACCATATGACGGCAGCTCGCGCCACTTTCAGGCAGTTATTATTATTAAGAGCAAGATTAGAGGGGCAGCTGACGGCGTCTTGGGTCAGTTTGACATAGTAATGAATTTTGATGCCATAATAAATCGTCTCGATTTCACAAATAGAGACAAGAGAGGCATTCATACTATAGAACAAGAAATGAGCACCCTTAGTCAGGGCTCGTTAACAATTTTACAATACTACGACGAGGTGGAGAAAAAGCTTACTCTCATCACCAATAAGGTCAACATGTCTCAGTCCTCAAGCGCAGCCTGACAGATGTCCTGTTCGCAGCAAAGCCTAAGGACTTACCGTCGGCCCTCGCTTTAGCACAAGAGGTAGAGGCAAACCATGAAAGGTACGCCTTTGCCACAAATTTCACTAAAGGGCAGGAAAATAGGAAACGTAGAATGACCCCAAGGCCGCAAGGATGTCAGCAAGATAGGAGTCAGCAACAGGAAGATCCGCAACCCAGCGGCTCCAAAAATCCTCACTTCGCTAAACAACAGAAGCCGCAGAATCATTCTGAACAAAGATGGCGGGTCGCAGGAACCAATGGACTCCGATCCTTCCTTGTCAAAGATCCTACAGCCATCACAGGCACCAGCGTACGTCAACTCTAGCGCTCCTCAAGCCTATAAAAGAACAACAGAACAGCCACGTCAAGCGGACAGAGAAGGCAAAGGGTAACGCTGCTGCAAAAGCGGAACGGCAAGTCGCCGACGACAATGGTAACGACTATGACTCGGACCTTGTCAATTTTTTAGGGGAAGCTCCCTGCTGCCCTACATTTGTAGAAGAGTAGCAGGTACATTAGACCACATGAGAGTCTAAAAGGAGTGCGCCCAGTAAATTCTTCTTTCTCCACTCACACGATGCACGGCACCTCTACGACCACACATAAGTGCCTCGTATCTTTGTTCGTCCAAAAGACCACATTCTTTTTGCTCCCTGATTTGTAGACATAAACATTTTCACGGCCCACCAGCCGTTAACTTTTGCCGTTTCGGAGTCAAACCCGAACGCCAAAATTAAAAGATGGAAAGCGCGCATATAGGAAACGAATGCACGAATGTTTTATAAGCCAGGCAATTCTGATGCCGATTCCTGCGCAGCCACAGCTCACAGCAAGCTGTCATTGACCCACACAATTGAGTCGACTGAAAAGCCGCTCAATTGTTTTCAAAACCAAATCGTCATTGAAGTGGCACGCGTCGCCGCGAAGCGCAACTTTATTCTTTTCGGGGACAAGTGACGTCATGAAGTGAACTTCACTGATGGCGCAGCCCTTCTTGATGAACTCCGTGACTTAATTAATCCAAAGGCGGTGAATGCCCTTTATTGCGATCTGCACACGCTAGCACAGGTGCAAGATGGCTTAGTGCGCATGTTTCCAGGCACAAAGTTTTGGCACTGCAAAAATCGAGTTGCAGACATTTTCAATGTAGACAAGAGGAGGGAAATTCTCATTGCCGAACAAAATAGAGCGCACAGAGCAGCTCAAGAAAATGTTAAGCAAGTCCTCTAGGAGTACTATTTTCCAAAAATGGCAAAAATAGCTAAAGAAATTGCGGAAAATTGTAGAATCTGTTCAAGGGCCAAATACGATAGACACCCGAGAAAACAGGAGCTAGGGGAGACGCCGATTCCCGAGACTCCTGGGGAGCTTCTGCATATTAATATTTTTCCACCGACAAAAAGTTTTTTTTGACATGTGTTGACAAGTTTTCTAAATTTGCAGTCGTACAACCAATTCAGTCGCGCACTATCGAGGACTTGAAAGTCCCGCTGCTGCAGCTCATGAATTTCTTTCCGCGAGCCAAGACAATGTATTGCGACAACGAGTCTTCACTGAATTCACTGACAATAAAGACACTGTTGTTAAACAACTACGGAGTCCATATTGCTAATGCACCTCCGCTGCATAGCACCTCCAATGGTCGAGCGCTTCCATAGCACTCTGGCCGAGCTTGCGCGTTGCCTCAAGCTGGAAAGAAACATTAATGACTCAGTCGAAATCATAATGATGGCTACGGTTGAGTATAACAAGACAATACATTCAGTTATCAACAAGAGACCTGTTGATGCCATCCGTGTGCCCGCAGGTGAACCTCAGGAGGAAATATCAGCAAAGTTAAAGAGTGCGCAAGACGCGCTCCGAGCCAGGCTGAACACCCAGCGTCAAAATAGGGGTTTTGAAGTAGGAGAGGAAGTTCTAGTAAAGAGAAACCGCAGGCTGGGCAACAAGCTCACTCCCTTGTGTGAAGAACGAGTCGTAAAGGCAGACCTTGGCACGACCGTTTTCATTGGAGGAGGGTGGTCCATAAGGACAACCTTAAGTAGGGCGAGTGCTAAAATTAAACATTGACCCTACGCAACTTGACCTTAGTTTTTAATATTGTTCAATATTTTGCGCTCTTGGCATTACCTATAAGATTTTACGCCGCCTGGCGCTATCATTAGTAGTACAGTCCGTTTTTTCTGTTTTCCGCAAGTCTGGGTTTCTGCTATCTCTCTTTCTGGTTCGAAGTTCTGGTATGGGAAACATCTCTGAATATGAGAGAATGGTGAAGGAAACAATGGGGCTGTCTGATATGTTTCCGCAGTCGCACATGAAGAAGCTTCTAAACGTGGATGCTGCCCATCTCAGGGATATGGTAGAAGCTCTTGGAGTGCACCACAGGGTAGCAAGGAGTTTGGATTTCTTGGGCACAGCCCTCAAAATAGTTGCAGGAACACCTGATGTTAGTGACTTTGAACAGATAAAATTCACAGAGTTACAACTGGTGAACTCCAACAACAGGCAGGTAGCTATTAACACGAAAGTTCAAGAACAAATCAATTAGCTACCGTCAACCGTCAACACATTATTAAAAGCTGCAAAAGAGGAGCAGATATTAGTTTTTTTTTTATTATTGGACGTAGATATACTAACAACAGTACATTCAAGTGGTCTAACGATACCAAGCAAGGGCTTGTTAACGCGCGGACCTGGTCAAAATACCACCCACCTCCCGCCCAACCGACCGAGGGGCGTGCCGCATAACGTGCGGTGACGAAAATCGCGAACAATTAGAATGATGACATAACAATAGAGTTTTTAGACTAGGTATGAAAGTAGCATTACTTATTATATGGAAAAGATTATTATAGTTGGAACATAAGATCCGAAATGGGTTATGGTTAGCATAGTTACTATTACAGGTTTAAAGAGAAAGCGGTAAAAAGTGTCTAATAATTCTGTTCGGAACTGCAAAACTAATCTGGCTGATCAATTCGGAAGAATCAATTAATTAATTTGTGTAAGAAGATTACACCAAGCATGGTTCTACGATCAGAAAGAGAAGGAAGATTTATTAAAAAAGTAAAAGTCTACCAACATAAGAAGGCATGCGAGAATTAGGATTCCAGTGATATCCCCGGAGGGCAAAACGCAAAAATTTCTTTTGTTCGGATTCGATTCTATACTGATGAACCTTGTATTGGGGACACCAAATACAAGATCCATACTCAAGAGTTGGATGGACAAGTGAAGTATATAGAGTTTTAATAACGTAGGGATCGTTAAATTCTTTCGACCAGCGCTAAACGAAACCCAGGATACCAAAGGCTCGATTAGCAGCAGAAGAAATATGCTTGTCAAACTTAAGCTTGGGATCTAAAATGATACCTAAATCATCAACCGATTCAATACGATCAAGTTGCTTACTATTAATAGAAGATTTGTTCAAGAAGGGCGTTCGCCTATAAAAGGACATTAATTTACATTTACTGCAATTAGAAATTGTGATTGCACTATCCATGTCTCTACACATGTAAAGCCGAGACCAGTCAGTCTGGGATAAGAGCTGAGTTAGTTTAGCAAAGTCGGTTTTCCGAAATTGACGAGCTCGCTCTGGAGGTTTACTACCTGGGCTTAGCAGCCTGGCAGGTAAACCAATCAACACCTCTAAAGTGAAGTGATAAGGATCTTCAGGACATGATATAGGTTCAGTACGGGAAACAATAACATCTGTGTTTCTGAACCGATTTGGATGAAATTTGATTTAGTGTATTCCTTTTGTTCGATAGCACATTTATATTGCAGCCTCAACCAAATTTGGTGGCTCTGGCTCTATAGTTTCTGAGATATGCCAATGCAGCTGCGCTTGGCACTATAGAAAGTTAATTCTGAAATAACTCCTTAACTAAGAATAGGATCGTTATCAAATGAGGACGTAACAAGATCGTTGAAATCTGTGTACAAACCAAAGCGCAAGTTTGTAGTACTTTATTTGCGGATTTTATGGTTTTTTAGATATGGGTGGGCGAATGGGGGGAGGTATATAAGATCCGAAATGTTCATAATCTGTGTATAGTTTACGGAAACATATTAAAAAAATTTGGTGGCTCTGGCTTTTAAAGTTTTTGAGAAATGCTCAAAAAACCGTGTCAAAAAATCGATAAACACTAATTATAAGAAAACGGGGCAAGTTATCGATCAATTGAAAACTAAACTTGATCTGCGTATGGTATATACAAATCTTAAAAGTCCAAGTTCAGCTCTCTAGCCCTTGTAGTCTCTGAAATCGACGCGTTCATACAAACAGACGGACAGACAGACGGACAGGGCTTAATCGACTCGGCTAGTGATGGTGATTAAGAATATATATACTTTTTGGGGTCGGAGATGCCTCCTTCTGCCTGTTACATACCTTTGCACAAAACCATTATACCCTGATTACCCATTTTCAATGGGTTCATCGTAAAATTATGTGTGAGTAAGCGTAAGGGAGGGCGAATCACCGGGTCAAGAGAATAAGTCGGCCGTCAGTTCCAAGTTAAGGGCAACCGGAATTCAAATTTAAATTAGCCCGTTGCAGGAAGGTTGGGTTCATCGTGGCCGATAACACCGAGCCTGCCAAGTCATCCGATCATTCGTGTGTATGTATTTAGGTTCGTATGTAGAGTTGTCTATGTTACGTTGTTCTGCACCGTTGAACCGTCTAGGGGCAGGGTTGAGGTTACCACGGGTTTAAATGTAAGTAACGACAGCCCGCAGCCGGGCTTTTGTAGTTTCCGAGATCGGTGCGTTCATATAGATGGACGGACAGATGGACATGGCTAAATCGACTCGTCGCCCTGATCAAGAATATATATACTTTATGGGGTCGAAGATGCTTCCTTCGGCTTCAGGGTATAAAAAAAAGCAATTCAAGTACTACAGTGCTGTGCTTTGTTTTGTAAATAGTTTCGAATGCTCTTATTAAGTCCTGAAAGTTTCATAACGATTATAATAATAATTTAGAAGCTATTCAAGAAATAATTTTCCATAGTGGCGGCCATGCGCAGCTGCTGAGAATAAAATGCGCTGAAAGCGGCGAGTGTTTGTGTGTGTGATTATACTCGTTTCCGAAGTGAAACTAGCATATTGCGTTTGTGCAATGTCCGTCATGCTGTCATGCTGTCCGTCTGTCCGACTGTCCAGATGAACGCAGTTGTTTTCGGCGCTATTGATGCTAGAGTTCAAACTTGGAACATAGTTTTTTGATGACCTCCAACGTCCACTTACGCCCCTGTTGGGTGTTTTGGGAGAGCAGGGACTGGGCTGCTGTTAAGGTTGAGTTTTAGAGCCTTAACCATCTTTAAACACTTATTAGGCCTGCTTAGACTCTGGACAGGTTCTGCTCACTTTGGAGTCAGCGGTTTGGGTAGCATTCACGGCTTTTCTCGTGCAGATTACGTACTTTGGCTCATTTGTGCACTGCCAGCAATGTGCAATGCTTCCACTTGAAACACGGTTCTTTAAAGACAGCTTCCTTGCTTTTGCACCTGTTGGATGTCCAAATCCAATGCATCGAAAATACCTTTACGGTTCGAAATTTTGTAGGTGTACGCGGAGGTTACCCATCCTATCCGGGCCTTACCTGTCTTTGGCAGCTATGCTGCAAGACTAGGTTGTAGTGCCTGGGATGCTCTCTGTGTTCCGCTGTCTTCATTATTGGCGTCGCTTTAACCGGAATGTCTCCTTCCAAGTTGGCAAAGAGCGCTGTAAGCGGCTATCGTCGATTCATCGATTTCGAGGACTTCTTTTTTGCCTGTTTCGTTTAGTTACTTTACCAGCAAACACTATTAGGATTGCTGCCTGCAGTTGATGGGTTATTGGGTTCGACGGTTGTTGGAATCTGAGGATGAGTTCTCCTGGCTGCTTTCGTCTGATTTGTTTCCTTTTCACCTCAGTCCAAACCGTCTCCCGGTCAATCATGGTCAGAGCTTTCTGCTTTGACGGCTGCTGATTTCTTTTTGATCCTGTTATGACTTTGCTGGAGGCTGGGCATTGCGCTAAGCTGTCTAGCGCGCGATCCGCTGCCAGTGTGGTTTGGTGCCGATGCAGCTTTCCACCGTCTGCGTGGCCATATCGCATTTGGACATGGCTTCTCCATGAATTGTGCTTTGATAACTTCTTGTAGCTCTTTCAAACATGTTCTTGGTGTCCGGGCTGATATGAATCATCCCGGCTATAGTTAAATAAGGGGGCGCCTAGTTGGTCGATCCAGCTCTTTGCTGGGTTCAGGCTGTGGGTTTTGCCTCTCGGGCATAGATAACGGTGGTTTATGTAGGTGCTGCTCTTTAAATTTATCCAGTGATGGCTTGTTACTTACCACTGACATTTCAGCACTGGGAGTTTATCGGCTCCGACTCGGTCGCCAGTGCACATTTATGGTACGCCGCCGGGCGACAATTTAATTTTCGTAATTTGAAATTGTTTGGCTTTATATTTAAAGGAGGTCATCAGAAAACTGCTTACAAAATTGGGTGACTCAAGCCCGAAAATATTTTTTTGTGAAAAAAAAATGTTTGTAACTATTAAACTGAGGGAGATACATAGATTTTATCGAAATACCACGCTCCCAGTGGGCGTATCTCTACAAATTGTTGTGTATCTGTATCTATCTGAAATCAATTATGTCTCTAGCTATAAAGATGAAGGAGATACATCGATTTTAATGAAATGCCACGCCCTCAGTGGGGAGCGTGATCAGTAACCTACATTCCAAATTTGGGGACTCTAGCTCTAAAGCTGTTGAACATATAGATTTTGCGATTTGACGGGCGGGAGTGGGCGCGGTTGGAAAATGTTTTTTACCGATATTTATAGGGGGTGACTGGTAATCTACTTTCTATGCTGAGACTAGCTCTTAAACTGTGGGAGAGAAAGGCTTTCGCGATTCGTGGTGGCGGGGGGTGTTCTTGTTGGCGTGGCCGGAATGCCAAGGTCGCAATATTTGGACGAGGTCATCAGCAATCTACATACCAAATTTGATGACTCTAGCATTAAAATTGTCGGAAATATTACCCTTTTATCGATTTGCAATTTGACATGTTATCGAAATGCATATGCCAACTTTAAAATTGTGGGAAATATACACGTGTTACCGACTTGTGCTTTTAGGTATACAGATTATTGCGATTACAGGGGCGACAGGGGATGCGGCCGGAAAAATTGTTCTTCGATATTTGGGGGAGGTTTCCAGTAACATATATTCAAAATATGATGACTCTAGCTCAAAAACTGTGAGAGATATTGGCATTTCTGAATTTTTCAGGCGTGCGCGCTAGGTGGCGTTCTAATGGGAGTGGCCGGGAGGTCGCAATCTTTGGGGGAGGTCGTCATCATTCTACATACCAAATTTGGTGACTCTAGCATTAAAATTGTGGGAAATATTACCCTTTTATCGATTTGCGATTTTGCTATCGGAATGCATATGCCAATGCCTCCTAGTGGGCGTGGCACAAAGATCTTAACACTTTGACTGAAGCAGATAACTGGAAGTATATATTTAAAGTTTCATGTCTCAAACTTCAATAGCGCCGAAAACATTTCATCCGGACAGATGAACAGATAGTTCACTGCGTGAACGAGTATAAAAATCTCAATTTGTTGGGATCTGGACATTCATTTGGTTAGATCGCTGACGCGTTGCTATGATCAGTGTATCCCCTAATTGGGTGCTCCCAACTAGGGCACTCTTACTTGTTATACACGATCAACTGCAACTGTATACCCACGTCCGATAAATGCTAAGATGTTTGCGCCACGCCCTCTGGGAGGCTGGCAATAACATTTCGATATAACTCAAATTTTAAATCGATAAAAGGACAATATTTCCCAACATTTTTAAGCTAGAATCACCAAATTTGGTATGTAGGTTGCTGGAGAACTACCCCAAAGATTAAGACCTTGATATTGCGGCCACCCCCATTTAAATGCCCAACAATTTTTGAGCCTGAGTCACCATATTTTGAATATATATTACTGAAAAGTTTCCCCAAACATCAAAGAAAATGTTCCAGCCACGCCTCCTCCCTGAAGCGAAAAAAACGATCTACCTGTAAGTTTAAATCGTTAAAACGTGTATGTAGATTGCTGGTGACCTCCCCCAAAGATTTATACCGCGATATACCGCCGCATGAATCGCGAAAGCCTGTATCTTCCACAGTTTCAAATTTCAGCTTAAGCCCACTGGGGGCGTAACGATTCGATAATATGTATATATCTTCCTCAGTTTTAAAATAAGTAAGAGTGCTCTAGTCGGGAGCACCCGACTAGGAGACAGCCTGAGCTGTTGTTACATACATTTTAACCCCTTTGCATTAATACACACATATACAAAATCACAATCTTAATTAAAACTTTATGGGATCGGCCGTGCTTCCTTCTGCCCGTTACATACATTTGCACAAAAGCATTATATCGTTTTTACATATTTCCAATTGATTCAGGGTATAAAAACAAAATAAAATTTGCCATGAAACTCAATCAAAGAAATATGATACCAAAACCATGTGAAACAAGAAAGATAGCTAGTCGGGAGTGCTCGACTAGGAGATACCCTGAACACAGCGTCGAGCTGTCGTTACATGCAGTTAATTAAACCTCTCTGCATTCATACTCTCGACATCACAGCCGCACTTAGTAAAATAAAATAAATAATAAAAATTAATACTCGCGCTTCGCGCTCGCTTTTAATATTTGTAGGCACATTGTAATATGCCGTAATTATGAAATTTCTCGCAAAAATGTTCACAAAATAGGAAACTATATCTTTCAAATGTTGGTTGAAGTTGATCTGCGTAAGCTTTTTGAGAGTGTGCATGCCAAATACCATTTTTCCCCATTTTGTTGCTCCAGAATATTTCAAATCGCCGATGTCCCGGCATTAAGTTACACTTGGACCAATAAGTGTGTTAAGTTTAAAAATTAAATAAAATAATAATATATAATACATAATAAATATACACAAACTTAAAAAGGCAAAGTTCAGCTCTCTAGCTATTGTAGTAGCTGAGATCGACGCGTTCATAGAGACATACAGACTGACGGGGCCAAATATACTCGGCTAGTGATGGTGGGCAGGAATATACTTTATGCGGTCGGAGATGCCTCCATCTGCCTGTCATATACATTTGAACAAAACCATTGTACCCTTCTTAACCATTTTCAATGGGTTCAGGTATAACTAGAGACATATATCTTTTAGCAGACAGATTCCTGGTGATCTCCTCTAAAGATCACAAAAAAGTTGTTTGGCTAAGCGTTATGGGGGTATGGTAATTCGATAAAATCGAATTTCAACCCTGAATGTTACAGCAAGATACATACTACACATACACATACATACATTACTAATGACTTCTAAAGATTCCACAAAAAAATGTTTTGGATACGCCCACTGGAGGTATGGTAAGTCGATTAAGGCATATCTCCCTTAATTTTGTAACTAGAGTCATAAAATTTTAACAGGCTGTTTTCTGATGACTTCGAAATATCGAGCCGAACTCCCACCCCTTCAAATTACGTAACTCGATATTTTTCCAAAATAAAAATAATAATTAAGGCCGACTGCAAATCTTTTACTTGTTTTGTTTGTTATTACTTTGTAAACAAGCATTGTACTGTCGATTACACCCGACTGCAACGTTCTTATTTATTAGTAAGGAAAAAAAACAATTTCGTTTCATTTATATTGTGTAGTTGCATTTCATTAAACAAATTGGCCGCTATTACCGATGTTATCTTACATATTACCTGCAGCAATTATGTGAAAAATGCACGGAATTCGCTGTCTGCCAATCTTATTTGTGGCAACACACAGCAGTGTTCCATAGTCCAGTTCAGTAATTGGAGTATATGTTAAAATAGATGTCGTACCTAAAAAGAAATAAAAAAGTAATGATGAAATGTATCTACAAAGTTAGCACAAAGTTACCCAAACGAAAAATGTGATTCGTCGCAACATCAATGCTCTCTGCAGAGTTATTAAAAGTCCAACTGAAATTTACTTCATTTGGATTTGCATCAACAACACACTTTATTTGTGCCTCTTCCTGTTTTGCCACACCGTAAATTTTTGGCTGGTTTTGAGCACAAGTGGGAGCATCTATATAAATAAAAAAAAAACATATTTAAAACATACGTAAAATTTAACACGTTTCACATACATATATATAGGAGATACTCTGAATACAACTTTGAGCAGTCGTTACATTTCAACACTCTAGCATTCTTACATTCAAAAAAAGTAAGAGTGCTCTAGTCGGGAGCACCCGACTAGGAGATACCAGCTGCGAGCTGACGTTACATACATTTTTACCCCTTACCATTCATATATACATACTTGCACTAAATCACTACTTACACAATCCTCCACTATGGAATCTGAAACAAGTAAGATGGCTCTAGTCGGGAGTTCCCGACCAGGGTATCGCTCTCGCTTTATTTGCAGATAAAGTTTAGTATGCCGTAGTTATGAAATTTCTCGCAAAATTTTCACAAAATAGGAAACTATATCTTTCAAATGTTTGTTGCAGTTGATTTGCGAAGGCTTTTTCAGAGTGTACATGCCAAATACCAATTTTTCCCAATTTGTTACTCCAGAATATTTTAAATTGCCGATGTCCCAGCATTAAGTTACACTTGGAACAATAAATATGTAAAGTTTAAAAAAACAATAAAAAAAATAAAAAAAATGTTAATAAACAGTAAAAAAACTCTGTTGACCCAAGCCAGATTCGAACCCATGTTTGATAGCGCGCCAGGCAACATCTCTACCACTGAGCCACAGTTGCAGTTGAATTGCCTCCGTCAAAGTCTGAGATTAGAAACACACATGTACAGCCAATCGCTTGAGAATTCGAAAAGGAATGTGCGTATATATATATATGTATGTATGTATGAGTGCACACGCATGCAGACAACATCTGCGCTTGCCGCTTGCCACCACGTGGTTTGCCAATATACTAATATATATATATTTGAAATTTTTTTTAATGCATTCTTATTGTATATAGCAGCCTGAACCAAATTTGTTGGCTCTGGCTCTTAATGTTTCTGAGATATACTGCGCCTAGCCCCAACTATGAAGAGTTAATTCTCAAATAACTTGTAAACTAAGAAAAGGATCATGAAATGTTTAGGACGTAACAAGAGCATTGAAATCAGTGTACAAACCAAAGCACAAGTCTGTAGTATTTGATTTGGGTTTTTTGGCCGAATAAAGGGTGGATATAATGGCTTTGTGCAAATGTATATAACAGGTAGAAGGAAGCATCTCCGAACCCATAAAGTATATATATTCTTGATCAGTATCAACAGTCGAGTCGATCAAGCCATGTCCGTCTGTCTGTCCGACCATCCGTCCGTCCGTCCGTATGTATGAACGTGTCGATCTCGGAAACTATAAGAGCTAGAGATTTCAGCTTTTCGCCTATAGACTAGTCCATGGCACGCGCAGATCAAGTTTATTTCAAATGATCGATAGCCTACACCGTTTTCCAAAAATCTATAAAAATCTTCAACAACCTTTAATTTTGTTTTAGCTTATGTCGTAGATTATGAGACCTAGAGACACAAAATTTTGTTCGAATGAAATTTATGTATACCATAGCACTTGAAGAATCTATTGCATTAAAATTCATCATTCATTCAAATCGGTTAAGAAACACAGAAGTTGCTAAAGAAAACGTTTGGTAAAATTTGACAAATTTTACAATACAATTTGCAGCAAGTGCTGCAATAAGATCTACGGATTAAAGTTTGGGTTTCTAACTTCCTGTATACCATACGCAGATCAATGCAATTTTAAATTATCGATAGTATATACCTTCTTATTATCGATATTTATCGGTTTTTTGATCCAGTTATTTGAGCATATCTCAGAATCTAAAAGAACTGAAGACACCAAATTTGGTTGAATGTGTTCTCGTAAAGTATAAGCGGTTTGTGAATATTTCGGATTATGGATACCTCCCCCATCTTCCCCCATTAACAGAAAAAGCCTTTGTAATTGCAAGTACAGCCACAATTCTTACTATTTAGGCTACTCGTCAACATATAAATGTACTATAGTACAATAAGAATGCATTAAAACAAATTTATAAATCGCTTAAAAAACACAGAAGTTATTAAAGAAAATGTATTTACATTGGCAAACCATGTAGTGGCAAACTCCAAGCGCAGATGATTTCTACATGCGTGTGCACACTTACATACATAGCTACATATGTATATGCACATTCATACGAGTTTTTTCTTTTTGGAATTCTAAAGCGATTGTTTGTGCATGTGTGTTTCTTAGATCAGATTTTCAGATGCCAATTAGAATGCTGCAGTAGCTCGATGGTAGAGGTGTTGCTTGGTGCGCTATCAGAAGCGAGTTTGAATCTCGTTGTATCAACAGAGATTTCCTACTGTTTTTTTTTCTTCCTACTTAACACATTTATTGTGCAACTTAATGCTGGGACATCGACGAATTGAAATATTCTGAAGCATTAAAATGAGAAAAAATTGGTATTTGGCATGCATACTCTCAAAAAGCTGTTTTATTTAAAATTAACGCAAAGCGCCAGCATTTTTAATTTTTTTATTTTACTACGTGCGGCTTTGGAATCGTGTGTATGAATTGAGAGGGGTTTAAATAATTGTATATAACGACAGCTCGCCGCTGGATTCGGGTACACCAGACTAGAGCCGTCTTACTTGTTAAATTTTCTTTAATCGCAAACACATTTGTAAGTCTTAATTTAGCAAAAGCGAACCCTTGAATGCTTGCAGCCGTTCGGTTGTTGACGACCTATGGCCGAGCGTAACGCAATTTAACGAACCTTATTTATTGTTGTTATTTGTGGTTTGGCTTTTCAATATGAGTAAATGAACTAAAATCAATAAATGCAAAGTTCATAAGAATTAAATGTTAATATTAGTCAAGTTCCTGAATTAAATGATAAGATTGAAATTTGATATGTACGCTTTTAAGTTTCTTGATGAAAGGGTGGGAAAATTTATTTACATTTGGCTAAATACTTTCTGGAGTCTTCGATTTATATTTGATGTATATGTACTAACGGCAGTACATTCAAGTGGCCCAACGATACCAAGCAAGGGCTTGTTAACGTGCAGACCCAGGCAAAATTCCACCAACCTCCCGCCCAAGCGACCGAGGGGCACGCCGCATAGTGTGCGGTGACGAAAATCGCGAACAATTAGAATGATGACATAACACTAGAATTTTTAGACTAGGTATGGAAGTATCATTACTTATTATATGGAAAAGATTATTATAGTTGGAACATAAGATCCGAAATGGGTTATGGTTAGCATAGTTACTATTACAGGTTTAAAGAGAAAGCGGTAAAAAGTGTCTAATAATTCTGTTCGGAACTGCAAAACTAATCTGGCTGATCAATTCGGAAGAATCAATTTGCCCGTTAATTAATTTGTGTAAGAAGATTACACCAAGCATGGCTCTACGATCAGAAAGAGAAGGAAGATTTATTAAAAAAGTAAAAGTCTACCAACATAAGAAGGCATGCGAGAATTAGGATTCCAGTGATATCCCCGGAGGGCAAAAAGCCAAAATTTCTTTTGTTCGGATTCGATTCTATACTGATGAACCTTGTATTGGGGACACCAAATACAAGATCCATACTCAAGAATTGGGCGGACAAGTAGAGTATATAGAGTTTTAATAACGTAGCGATCGTCAAGTTCTTTCGACCAGAGCTTAATGAAACCCAGAACACCAAAGGCTCGATTAGCAGCTGATGAAATATGATTCTCAAACTTAAGCTTGGGATCTAAAATGATACCCAAATCATCAACTGATTCAATACAATCAAGTTGCTTACTATTAATAAAGTAATTGTTCAAAAAGGGCGTTCGGCTATAAAAGGACATTAATTTACACTTACTGCAATTAAAATTTAATAAATTTACTTGACACCAGTCTTAAAAACTGTCATGTTCAGATTGCAACCTATGACCAGATAAAAAATTAAAAGACGTCAGGCAAAGTTTTACGTCATCGGCATACATCAGCACCCGAGAGTGACCTTTAAAATAAATGATTTGAGTTCTTAGAGTTAAATAATTGAAAATCCAACGAATTAGGTTATTTGGAAATCCCAAAAGATTAAGTTTATGCAGTAAAAGCGAATGATTAACGGAGTCAAAATCCTTACTGAAGTCAGTGTAAATAACATCTGTTTGCATTTTTTTTTTTGAATCCCTTGATAACAAAAGACGTGAATTCCAATAGGTTAGTGGTCGTAGATCTAAATTTCACAAACCCATGCTAGCAGGGTGAAATTATAGATCTACAAAGATGTTGCAGTGGGGCAGTATTCAATTTCTCAAAAATCTTAGGAGTAGCAGACAACTTAGAAATACCTCTATAGTTCTGAACATTATACTTGTTACCTTTTTTGAAGGAGAGTAATAATAAATGATTCTTTCCAAATGTTAGGAAAAGAACTTAACTCCACGGACAGCTTGAATAATTTATACAACGGCTTCATTAGACTTTCCGAGATCATAGGTCCAAAAATGCAATTTGCGTCATTTATATGATAATGATAAGGCAGATCCAATTGATAATCTTGAGAACTGTAAGTCGTTTGAAAAAATGTAGCAAATAGATCGGCGATGGCCTGATCTGAGTCTGCTGTCGTTACGCAATAACGATATTATAAAACCGCGTTGGAACTGTAACCTACAACTTTTCAGGTAATCCTTATAACATTGATTATTTAGGACAGAGATATTGGAGCGAGCAATCAGATATCGAGAGTAATCCAAAACAGAGCCAGTTTTCTTGAAGTTACTATACGTCCTTGACTTTATATTTTTTAAGTTTATTAATTCCTGTGTAAACCACATAGGTTTGTTAGACCTAAGTGAAGAACAAACCGGGACACATATATTAAATAAATTATTTCAGGTGGTATACAAAATTGTGATTTCACTATCCATGTCTCGACACATGTAAAGCCGAGACCAGTCAGTCTGGGATAAGCATAGAGGAGACAGAATGTATAGTAGAGAAATGCAAAGCATAGACAGAATTATCTGAAGCAGGAGTTATATACGAACAAGTAATGAAAATGCAAACCCCAGTGTACAATTTGACAGCAACAAATTCCATATCTATACTAAAGTCTGTTATTATAACCTCCGAAGAAAAATCAACGTCAACTACAATAAGCACACCACCACCATGACGAGGAGTGCGATCTTTTATATAGATAGTAAATTTATTGGATGCAATTTCAGAATTTAAGATGTCAGGCCTTAACCATGTTTCAGAGAAGGCGATGACATGAAAAGGAAAGGACTATTAAGATTACTACAAATACCTCTAACATTCTGATAGCCAAGTGAGAGGGAGAATGTTAGTTTTTGGTGCTATCAGAGACCACAATAGGTTGATTTAAACCTACAGCAATAGGGGTAAGTGAAATCGGAGTCCGATTTTTAGGATTTGCTTGAGATTTGGCCAGAATAAAGGCCTTGACATCATCAGATTTAGTAGAAGGGGCAAGCCTAGAAACAAAGATTTGTTTTTTTGGTGGATTATCCACAAGGGCCGCATATTAGGAAACACGGCAGTAGCTACTGGTGGAGCTATAGCCTTGGTTGATTGACCATTTGATTCGGTCGGTCTATTATCACAGGAGTGTTGATCAGTATCAACAGTGCTAGCAATCGCCGAATCAAAACACTTTTCGGGGTCAGAAAGAACAATATCCATGGGTACAATGATGCTTTCGTCACTTCTGTCTTTGATGTGGGTAGACGGGGAAGAAAGATTGATTAATTCAACATTAGAAGCGGATATTGTGGGCAAGTGTGTTGGGACAGAAAGTTAATTAGGGCCAATAGACAGTTTAAGATTGGTCTTTTTACGCCTTGGAGCTTCCTTCAAAAGCTTCATAGCTTTGAACTCATTATCCAAAACGGAGAATCCATCAAACAGTTTTTTAAACCGTCCGAATAGATCTCCAAAGTCTTTCTTAAACTGCCTCATGAATCCCATCATGTCCCTTTCAAAAACCCTACAGGATTCACAACTCCACTTCAGAACAGATTTGGACTCAATCAGGTCGATAATGCGGCCATTTAGGCCAGCGAATTTTTCGTTCGACACATTGTCACACAGCCAGCAGCAAACGAAACCCATCTTAAAGTTTGCTCGCACCTGGCAATTTTTATTATAGCAGACATACATTTAAACAAACAAACTATCACTACACAAACAAAAACAAAGTATTAAAAAAAAAAAAATAGACACACTAGCGTTAAAATAATTTGAGACGCTGAATTGTACTTATAACAACACCGTTAAAAAGATATAAACGGCGCGCGCGCGACGACCGAAACAAGCACAACGGAATCAAAACAAGAGCAAAAACAAAAAAAAAGACCACGACCAACACCAACAACAATATTGGTTAGAGCGCGGGAGTGAGATAAGTATTAGTGCTGTTTAGTGATGTGCAGATTTGTATAGCGTTGAGTGATTATTGGTGACGGCGGTCATGGACCCCTCCGTAGACCCCCCCAAGGAGAGTACTGGCTGGCAGGCGCTGTCCCACAAAGTTAAGCCGAGGCGTAACAACTTACAAAAAAAATACGTCTAAAAGTATGTTCAAACAAAATCTCATGCTGTACTACTTGAATTGCGTTTTTCAATTTTGAGGCGAGTGGCGGCAAGTAGTCGGGAGTGTCCGTCTAGGAGATACCCTGAAAGTGCCAACTCTGAGCTTTAGTAACATGCATTCGAATATCTTTATTTGCACACGCAGCAGACGCAAGCTGCGTATTTATTTCAGCGGCCGTGCATACTCAGTTTCAATTTCACAGTAAAGAAAAGCTTTACTTGTTCAATTGTGTTTTTAATTTTTGCTGGATAGGAGGAAGTTACATTCATGATCAATTCGAGAACATACATACCAAGTATTTGGTGGCTGTAGACATATAATCTCTAATAAACCCTTGATTGAAATAAATTTTTGTCGCTATAAGTTATGCCTAAAAATCGATAAATTCTGTAAAATTCTAAATTGCAAGAGAACATAATTTTTTACGAATTACGGGGGTTTTCGAGTTAATTTCAAACACTGTTTAAATTTATTAGAACTAAATAGCTCATAACATATGTATTTAGTACGAATTATCGAGATTCGACTGTATCTCCTTCAGTTTTAAAGCAAGATACATAAAATACCGACAGATTGCTGATGACCTTCTCTAAAGATCGCAAAAAAAATGGTGTGTTCAAAGGCATCATCTTTCATTGGATTACCAGGCTTTACAATATAAAAAGACCGTGCCATTGTCAAGCAGCATCATATCCCTAGCGCCGTTCTTGGATGAATTTGATCTGATTCGTGTTGGTGGCAGCCAAGAATCACCCGCTAACGTTGGCCATCATCACTCAATTACATCGCATACATCACCATGCACAGTCCACAATCGTTGCTGACATCGATTCGGTTACAGTTTTGGCCAGTAGGCGGCACTTGACGTTTTGACCCCAGGACATTTTCTCGCTGGCGGTCCTCTTACAGCGCTTCCCGAGCCAAACGTCATACCACTCAACTACAATCGGCCCGATCGCTGGCAACGTGTCACCTACGTGCAGCAGCTGTTTTGGAAGCGAAAGCGTTCTAAATGACGCTCTCCACAACCCTCTATTCGAGTCAATGACGTTGTCTTCATCAAGGACGAAAATCTTCCGCCTCTAAAGTGGCCTTTCGCACGAGTGGTAGACTGTGACGGGATCCGATGGCGTGATACGAGTTGCTGTACTTCGGACACCAAGTGAAATCGTGCGTCGTGCAATAACCAAATTGTCTGTCCTTCCAGTGGATGATTCTCTTGAAGATCTTAGCCCTTCAACAGGGGGGAGGATGTTCGCAGCAGCAGCTGAAACAGACCCCAATTCGGCAATGAGAAGAATTCAGAGATTACCTGATCGACATACGACTGATGATGCAGAGAGCACAATATTCCCCCGAGAAAGAATTGGATCGCATCTACGAGAATATCTGGCAGAGAATATCTGAAGGCGATGTGCATGTCGCTGCCACTCAAAATTCTCGCTCTACAGCTTTACTACTGAGCCACGAACAAGAACTCCGTTAACATCTACGTTACGCCAATGGATACGGCTCTGGTACTCAGAACTTCTGAGGCTGCTAACAGAATGATCTGCCAGGAATCAGAGAGGACGGTATATGTAACGGGGGCGTGCCAGAACTGCGGAGACAGTGAACATTGAGCCAAGGAGTGTTGCAAATATAATGTGCTCATATTGAGGGTTTATTCAAATTAAAATATTGCAATGTTACTTGGCAGGCCATGAATGAATGAATTTTTCTATCTGACTATTTCTTCCTTTTAAATGCCAGCGGTTACAAAACAAGCTCGCGGACAAACAAACGAACGCAACAGTCACCATGCACACACAGAGCTCTGCTTTATCAGACGAATGCCTGAATGCCTATGAATGACGTCAGCACCTCTCTTACGCTAGACGATGTTCCAAAGTCCCAAGGGATGCCAGGTAACACGGGCACGCCCGACTTAAGCCATCTTACTTGTTTTCTTTTTTATACTCGTTTACGAAGTGAAACTAGTATATTGGGTATGTGCAATGTCCGTCCGTTCATCTGTCCGTCCGTTCCTTTGCCCGGATGAACGAAACTTTTTTCGGCGCTATTGTAACTAGAGACTTAAAACTTTGGATATATGCTTGTAGTTAACTGCTTCAGACAAAGTGTTAAAATTTTTGTGCTACGCCCACTAGGCTGGCAAATCCAAAACATGTCAATACATCTCATATCGATAAAAAGTGAATATTTCCCACAAAAAGTCGGAAATGCTTATATCTGCCACAGTTCTTGAGCTAGAATCACTAAATTTGGAATATATATTACTGAAAAGCTTATTACCAGCATCACAAAAAAATGTTCAGTACGCGCTCCCTCTCGCCCCCGTAATCGCAAAAATCGAAATAACTGAAAGCACAACTCGGCAGTCGGTTCGCCCGACTGCAACGTTTTTACTTGTTCACGTTACAAAATAGACAATAATTTTAATACATGGAAAGAATAATAGGAATAGTAATATAAGGATATGTGTTATATAAAGTAAAAAAGCCATATATTTCAATCACTAAAAATATTTTTAAAAAAACTTACACAAAATATTGAGCGTAAAGGGTTCACTGATGCCTTCTCCTTCTCCATTAAATCCGACACAAGTATAATTTCCAGCGGTTACCCTTGTTACGCCTTGTAAAACCAAAGAATGGTTACTTATTATAACTCCTTGAGAAACGTTATGTAACAACAATTGATCCTGAAAAAAAATGTATTTTATTATTTAAAACAAAAAATGGCCAAGTTTATGAAAAGCAGAAACAGCAAATCTTGCCTCACTCCATAAATAATAGAAAATATGTATTTTAACAGGTATAGTTTTTTATGTCATATACATATTTGAATTTCATCTTTATTTTTTTTGCAACTTGCTCACTTACACTACATAAAATTACCTGGGCTTGCCCTCAGTGCTCTCAGAGAGCACCAAAATAGATCTCTCTATGTAAAATTTTATATACACAGTGTGATCTAAAAATAATTAAACTTTTAATTTAAATCATAAAACACTTAGCGGCAAATATTACACGTTAGAAAAGTTAGAAAGGTAAACTTTTATTATTTCGAACGCACCCAACTTAATGCAAATCTGGTGAACAGCTGTCGAGTTATGCGCGTTTTAATGACAGAATATTTTGTGTTTATGTCGTAAACGCAATTTTATGATATAGCTAATTTTCCAACGTCCATTCTGCAGATTGTCGCTTTGTTTCAGGATCGTATTAAAAACGCCACGTTTCGTCAATAGCTTCGATCAAATTTTGAAAATCTGGATCATTTTCAGCTGACCTTTCAATGCTTTATTCGAACACAAAGTAAAACTAGTATATTGGGATTGTGCAATGTCCGTCTTGCTTTCCTTCCGTCTGTCCTTATGAACGCATTTTTTTCGGCACTATTGAAGCTAAAGACATGAAACTTTGGGTATATATATGTAGTTATATGCTTCAGACAAAGTGTTAAGAATTTTGTGCCACGCCAACTAGGAGGCTAACAAATCGATAACATGTAGACACACTTCAAATCGCAAATCGATAAAGTGTGCACATTTCCCACAACTTGGAAGCTAGAGTCACCAATTTTGGAATGTAGATTGCTGGTGGCCTCCCCAAAAAATGTCGAGTTTAATATCCCCGCCACGCTCACTAGAACGCCCCCAGGCACCCCGCCCCACGAATCGCGAAAGCCGATATCTGCCACAGTTTTAGAGCTAGAGTCCCCAAATTTGGATGGTAGATTACTAGTCACCTTCTTTAAAGATCGGTGAAAAAAGTTCCAGCCACGCCCACCCCGCTCCGCAAGTCGCGAAAATCTATATCTTCCGCAGTTTTAGAGCTAGAGTCCCCAAATTTGAAAAGTAGATTTTCTGATGATTTCTCTAAATATAGAGCCGAAAAATGTCCTCCCCCACAAATTGAAATATCGAAATTTTTCCACAATAATAATAATAATTAGGACCGTGAACGAGCATTGCGCAGTTGATTACGCCTGACTGCAAAGCTCTTACTTGTTTTTCTTATAACCTGAACCCCTTGAAAATGAGTAAAAGGCAGAAGAAGGAAACTCCGACCATATAAAGGATATATATTCTTGGATAGCATCACTAGCCGAGTCGATTGAACAATATCCGTCTGTCTGCTCGTCCGACCGTCTGTATGATTTGCATTTTTTAGGTTCGTGTATATCATACTCAAATCAAGTTTATTTCAAATAAATTATTATTTTCTTATAATCAGTATTTATCGGTTTTTCGATTCGGTTTTATGAGCATATCTCCAAAACCATAAGAGCTGGAGCCACCATTTGGCTTAATATGTTATCATGAAGGATTGGCAAATGATGGATTTTGGCTACCTCCCCCACACGCCCCACATAACAAAAAAGCATCTCAAGTATTAGAGACTTGTGCTTTAGATTCGAGTGCTCTTATTAAATCCTGAAAATTTCATTACGATCATACTCTCAGTTTTGAAGTTATTCAAGAATTCATTTTCGACAGTGGGTGCCAAACGCAGCTACTGCCTAAAATGCGCTGTTGCTGCGTGCGTTTGTTAATGTGCGATATGTATGTATGTGTATGTATTAATAAAAAGGGGCTTAAATGTATGTAACGACAGCTCGCAGTTGGGTTCAGGATATCTCCTAGTCGACTGCTCCCGACTAGAGCACTCTTACTTGTTTATAGTTGATTAGTCTAATCAAAGTTTTTACCGAGCTTAACACAAAAAATTATATTATTAATATGTTTCCTCTATGCTCCATAATGTTTTTACGACATAAACACAGAAACTACTGTCACTAAAATCGTCAACTTCAGATGTTTATGGCATTTGCATAAAGTTGGGTGCGTTCAAAAGAAGAAAAATGTACCTGTCTAACGGTAACAACGTTTAATATATATGTGTCTGAATTTTAATTGTTGTGTGCCCATGTTTTGTTAGCTGCCTATGCGATGCAAAAATATCTAGGTTTATCTTTTATACACTGAACCCATTGACAATGGGTAATAAATGTATAATGGTTTTTGCAAATGTATGTAACAGGCAGAAGAAAGCCGACCTCATAAAGTATATATATATTCTTGATGTGGATGACAAGCTCAATCGCCCGTCTGACCGGTTGTCCGTCCGTCAGTCTTTAAGAAGGCAGCGATCTCAGAAACTACAAAAGCTAGAGACCTAAAATTTTCTGCTATAGATTATCCTAAACCATACGCAGAACCGGTTTATAATTTTTCCATTTGTGTGTGTGATTTTGTGTATGTATGTAAGAAGGCAAGGGGGTTAAAATGAATTTAACGACAGATGTCCGCAGGATTCAGGGTTCCTAGTCGGGTATTCCCGACTAAAACCATCTTACAGGTTTTTTTTTCACATACATACATGTGTTTATATGTATGTGTACATAGCATACAAATTAAGGGATTCTTTCCTTTAAGTTGCTTTAAAAACAAGTAAGATGGCTCCAGTCGAGAAAGCCTGACTTGGAGATACTCTGAACCCAGCGGCGAGCTGTCGTTATATACATTTATTTTTTTTTTTGCATACATATTTTAGTATGCCGTAGTAATGAAATTTCTCGCGAAATTTTTATAAAATAGAAAACTATCTTTCTTTTTGAGAGTGTGCATGCAAAATTCCAAATTGTCCCCATTTTGTTGCTCCAGATATGTATCTCACATCGCCCAGCTATAAGTTGAACTTGAACCAATAAGTGTGTTAAGTTTTAAAAAGAGAAAAACGAAAATAAACATCACGAAACCCCCGTTGACACTCCGACGATCTGAACCCGCGTCTGGTAGCCCGCCAGCATCACCTCTGGCTGCAGCACCAAGCTACAGCATAAAACAGCACACACGCATATGAATGTGTATATATGAATGGATGTGTGCACACGCATACGTGACTTGCCAATACACAAATACATTTCCTGTATTTATTTTTCAGAAGTTATTTTCTGTGTTTATTAACCGATTTTGATGAAATTTGTTTTAATGCATTCTGATTGTACAATGGTCCATTTATATGTTGATGAGCAGCTTAAGTAGTGAGAATTGTGGCTGTACTTGCAATTATAAATGTTCTTTTATATTGAGATGGGGGAAGGTATCCAAAATCCAAAATCTGTCTCCTAAAGCTTCTGAGATATGCTCAAAAAACTGCATCGAACAAGTAAAATGGCTTTAGGCTGGTGTCCCCGACTAGGAGATACCCTGAACCCAGCGGCGAGCTATCGTTCCATATATTTAAGGCTCTTTACATTCATACACACATTCACAAAGTCACACAAGCTGCGCACTTTACACATCGGCTGCGCTTGGCCCCACTATGGAAATTGTATATTTGATGATAAAAAGATTCATTTGAATCAAATTTGGTGTCACTAGGTCTCATAATCTACTAAAAAAGCTTAAAAAATTAAAGTTTGGAGATTAATATCGATTTTAGGAAAACGGTGTGGGTTATCGATCATTTGAAATAAAATTGATCTGCACGTACCATAGACAAGTCTATAGCCGAAAAGTCTCTAGCTCTTATAGTTTCCGATATGGACGCGTTCATACAGACGGACGGACAGACAGAAGGACATGGCTAGATCGACTCGGCTGTTGATCCTAATCAAGAATATATATACTTTATGAGGTCGGAGAAACCTCCTTCCGCCTGTTACACACATTTGCACAAAACCATTATACCTTTTATACCCATATAACGGGTTCATGGTATATAAATAAGTAAGAGTGCTCTGGTCGGAAGGGCTTGACTAGGAGTTACTCTGAGCCCAGGTTCATATTAAATTTACCTCTGTATACATACTTATAAACTATAATAAGTATTTATATATATGTCACAAATTTCTTAAAACAAATTCTTCATATACACATTTAATTTACTAACATAAATACATATTATAGTTAAGTATATACACAATCCTGAATACTAATGGAGATTATTGAAGAGCATCCTTCACCTATCCAATTTATTTAAACATAAATTAAAATCTCCTAAAATAACACTATTTTTGTTTAAAAAAATTTATTTTGCTGAAATAAATCCTCAAATAGTGTTTGAAACATAGCTAACGATTAAGTCGGACTTTTATAAACTACTTAGAAACCTATAGACTTATACCGAAATATGGCATATTCAAATACGACTGATCCTGATATTTTTCTACCGCTTAAACAATGTGAAACATTGTTAACAATATTATTCCTATCGTAAATGATGATACCCCTTTTAGGACGCACTGCGTTAGGTATTATTGCGCAATTTTGACGAACAATAGTAAACCCTGGAATGTCGATATTTTCGTTTGAGTATGTTGAGGCCTCAACGAAACATAGAACAGACGAATGAAGCATTAACCTGTCCGATCGATTGTATTTTATGAAAGAAAATATCTTGGCGGAACGGTTTACCAAGTGATCATAATGTGATCGAAGTAGTTTTTCAGTCCGCAATTTCTCTATCTGATTTTAGACCTTATCATCATTTTTGGAATGTTTAGGAGGAACAACATCAACTATAATGAGTAACCACGAATCAGTTGTTGCTCTACTACAAGCAACGTATATTGCAGCACGCTGCATAGGAGAGCAAGTGTGAACCACCACTTTGCCATACGTATTGAAAAATTTTAACAATTTTCTGAATTGGTGTCCATGAAGTTTCTGTACGACGCGTACATTTTGAGCGAGCAAGAGCTCCTACACTTTTCTTTGAAAATTTCATCCATAACTGTTTGGAGTGCTGGATGCATCAAAATCTATTTGCACTAAAATCGGTTGTCATGATACCCGATCTAAAGCAGATGCAAATAATTGATCCTCCCGTTGTCGCATGATTTCTGTGAGCTCAAAATACTCAATAGCTCAAAAAGGTACCACAGAGAAGATGCATAAATGGCACTGTAGGGATCATTAGAGCTGGATTCGAAAATCCAATAATCTCCTACTGGTGATGGCTGTCGTATATCCCCGAAGACTATGAATAAAATACCACCGAATGAAGAAGTATTTTAAAAAATTTGTTTTAAACGGGTCCAACTAGGAAAACATTTAGGATCCTACCATAGATATTTCATCTATAATAATAATTTTAAGGTATTGACCAGTTGGATCCGTTCCTTACTTACTATTGTATATTACGGAAAAAGATTGAAAAATTAAATTAATTTAAAGCAGAAGATATACATATTTTGCAGAATGCCAGAAACAAATCCGCATTTTACGAATTTGTTGGAGGTGGTGCTGGTGTAGGCAAAAGCCGAATTATTTTAGAATTTTTCAATCTTTGTCCGTAATAGTAAGCCAGGAACTGATCCCAGTTCCGCTAAGATTTTATTGTGTGCCCCAACAGGTAAAGCTGATACTCGATAATATTTGCCAATCTTTAGCTGAAACTATAGCTGGAAGGTTAATTAATCGGACATTACTATCTTCTGAGTCTCCAATATTATAGTTATCATAAATACTATAGACATTTAAATTAGGATTTATTTCAGGCAATCCTAACACTGTAAATCTATCATCTACTACATCTTTATTGTCACTATTTTTCTCTCTTTCTTCCTAAACTGAATTGTCGAGAGCATTGTGAAGCTCACTATCATCTAAACTATTATATTTTCTACGATTGCTCTCGATCAACTCCTTATTTTGACTACAAAATGATTCGCAATCCCTAAACACTAAGTCTACGTTCTCGTTCCTCCAAGGAAATATAACTTAACTAACTCCCTAAAGTAGTTGCTCCTATCACTATTAATATTAAATTTCCTATATCTAATTATACTAGGAGTAAGCCTTTTCTTTACGAAGCAACTACCGCCGCGAAGTGCGTAAACTAATGATTAAGAAGACCTCGGTGTTTCTATATCATCTGCAATATCAATACACTGACGAGTCCCACAATGCCTTTTGCTAAAACTATAAAAAGCTGAAAAATCGGAGGGCATACATTTTCTAAAGCGTCGAGACGCTAAACATAATGGTCTAAAAGTGCTAGTTCAAATATTGATGTTGAGTCATCGGGTAAATTTTGCAACTGTTGCCTGGACTTAAGTATCTAAACCCGATGCTCTGGCAATGAAGTATTTATATATACTTCAACTGCTTTAGGACAAATGCATACCTAAACAGCAGTAAACGGCTTCCTGGGCAGATATCTCTGTACCCGAAATAAATTTATAGCCTATATGTTGTAACTTTTGTTTTGTAGTCACATTGCCCCTACTAATCACCAACTGCTTCACACATTAATTTAGAAATACCTCTCTGGGACTTGTTAATATAATTAACGACGTAACTGCAGCAAGAATAGGGATCTAATATAAACTATATATGGAATACCGAATCTGCAAATTTGTTGTGCCCTAACCTCTCGCCTATATAAGTGCCCGTGGCTATGCGTTTGATACTCCAAAAATAGAGCTACATCTGGGTTAGTTGTAGCAGTTGTGATAAACTAATCAATAAAGGACTTTACAGAGGGAATGCTTGACTCATCAGACAAGTCAATCTTGGGGACATCTGTCAGCCAAAACATGCCATGAATATGTGGTGAGCCTCGTTGCTGAAACTCTACTCGCCAATAACCGCCTTCCTTTTTCAGTAGCTTTAAAAGATGCCTGAATTGAAAATCAAAATACCTAGCACAAGTTACGGGATTTGCTCAAATGAGACGCGGTTTTTCTAGCTTGTCAACGTTTTTTGTAAGTATTACTAACAGCTCCGTCGAGAAAGTTATAAAAAATGTCGGAAGACCGAATTGCCTAATCATGGTCATAAACTTATTTTTTCTGCTTCCCAGTGACCAAAACCAAAATAGCCATCATCGTGGCATGGTAAATTATCTATATGCTCTTCATTAAGTGCCTTAGCCGCATTAATGCCTTGATTGGCGCTGTGCTTAAGTAAGCAAATGGAAGTATTGTTCCTAATTAATCATTTCCAAGTTTTTATAGTTAAGAAATAATTGATCAGTTCTACAACCTCTTCAATCTGCATTTCTAAGTTCTGACCTAACTATGGTTGTAAAAATCTCTGAGCATTTTCTTTTAATGCCAGCAAATATAGTTGGGAAGGCCAGCTCCTCTGAATCACAATCACAAAGGACGCTGAGCCTCTCCAGGAGCTATGACTATTCTTTGCATGGCAATGTTTTCTATTGGGACATTTTGTAAAAGTGTCAGTTAAAAATATTAAAATTATTAATATTTTTTTTGTTGTATTTAATTTAATAATTTTATTTATATATAAATACTGATATTACAATTATTTTTTTATATTTAATTAAATATTAATAATAATATAAAAAAGCTGAAATTATTAATACATTTTTTTTGTATTTATATTTTGTTATACCCTGAACCCAATAAAAATAAAAGTAAAAACGGTATAATGGTTTTGTGCAAATGTATGTAACAGGCAGAAGGAAGCATCTCCGACCCCATAAAGTATACATATTCTTGATCAGCACGACGAGCTGAGTCGATTTAGTCGATCATATCCGTCTGTCCGACAGAGCTACAGCCACCATATTATGTCCTCGAAATGGATACGCAGATAATGAATATTTCGGATTTTGGATACCTCCATATCAAAAAAACGCAAATCAAATACTACAACCGCAGTCGATGTGTAAAGTGGGTAGCTTGCTGAGCGCGTTTGTGTGTGTGTGTGTATGTATGACTTTTTCAATGTGTGTATGAATACAAAGAGGTTTAAATGTATGTAACAGCTCGCCGCTGGGTTCAGGGGTATCTCATAGTCGGGCACACTCGATTATAGTCATCTTACTTGTTTTTTATTATTGGACGTAGATGTACCAACGGCAGTACATTCAGACAGAGGGGCGCGCCGCAAAGCGCGCGGTGACGAAAATCATGAACAATTAGAAAGATGACATAACAATAGAGTTTTTAGACTAGGTATGGAAGTAGCATTACTTATTATATGGAAAAGATTATTATAGTTGGAACAAAAGATCCAAAATGGGTTATGGTTAGCAAATTTACTATTAAAGGTTTGAAGAGAAAGCGGTAAAAAGTTTCTAATAATTCTGTTCGGAACTGCAAAACTAATCTGGCTGATCCATTCGGAAGAATGGTGTAAGAAGATTACACCAAGCATGGTTCTACGATCAGAAAGAGAAGGAAGATTTATTAGTAAAAGTCTACCAAGATAAGAAGGCATGCGAGAATTAGGATTCCAGTGATATCCCCGGAGGGCAAAAAGCAGAAATTTTTTTGTTAGGATTCGATTCTATACTGATGAGGCTTATATTGGGGACACCAAATACAAGATCCATACTCAAGAATTGGGCGGACAAGTGGAGTATATAGAGTTTTAATAACGTAGCGATCGTCAAATTCTTTCGACCAGCGCTTAATGAAACCCAGAACACCAAAGGCTCGATTAGCAGCAGAAGAAATATGCTTGTCAAACTTAAGCTTGGGATCTAAAATGATACCCAAATCATCAACTGATTCAATACGATCAAGTTGCTTAATATTAATAAAATAATTGTTCAAGAAGGGCGTTTGCCTATAAAAGGACATTAATTTACACTTACTGCAATTAAAATTTAATAAACTTACTTGACACCAGGCTTAAAAACTGTCAAGTTCAGATTACAACCTTTGACTAGATAGAAAATTAGAAGCCGTCAGGCAAACTTTTACGTCATCGGTATACATCAGCACACGAGACTGACTTATCACAGAGGTGAGGTGATTTGTGAACAATGTGAATAACAACGGATCAAGGTGACTTCCTTGTGGTACTCCGGAAGTCACATAAACAGGCTTAGAGACAAAGCCTTTAAAATAAACTTTTTTTGTTCTAAGAGTAAAATAATTGAAGATCCAAAGAAATAGGTTATTTGGAAATCCCAAAAGATTAAGTTTATGCACTAAAAGCGAATGATTAACGGAGTCATCAGTCTTACTGAAGTCAGTGTAAATAACATCTGTTTGCATTTTAATCTTGAAATCCCGTGATAACAAAAGGCCTGAATTCCAATAGGTTAGTGGTATTAGATCTAAATTTTACAAACCATGCTGGCAAAGTGAAATTAAAGATATACAAAGATGTTTCAGTTGAGGAGTTATCAATTTTTCAAAAATCTAAGGAATGCAGACAACTTAGAAATACCTCTATAGATCTGAACATTGGACTTGTTTTCTTTTTTATGGAAAGGAATAATAAATGATTCTTTCCAAATGGAACAAAACTCCACGGACAGTTTAAATAATTTATACAACGGCACACCTGGTACTCACTCAGGTCCTGGTGAAAAAACACGCTTCATAGCCCTTAGATCAGTTAGTAGTGAACTTTCTGTGATCAAAGGTCCAAAAATGCAATTTGTGTCATTTACGTGATAAGGATAAGGCGCAATGAATAATTTTGAGTACTGTAAGTCGTTTGAAGAAATTTAGCAAATAGATCGGCGATGGCCTGATCTGAGTCTGCTGTCGTTTTTTCGAAAAATACGGTTGATGGTAGTGTTGATGATTTACGTTTCGCATTAACGAAATTATAAAACCGACTTAGATCCCACTGGAACTGCAACCTACAACTTTTCAGGTAATCCTTATAGCATTGGTTATTTAGAACAGAGAAATTGGATCGAGCAATCAGATATCGAAAGTAATCCAAGAAAGAGCCAGTTTTTTTTAAACTTTCTATACATCCTTGACTTAATATATGTTAAGTTTATTAATTCTCGTGTAAGCCACATAGGTTTGTTAGACCTTAGTGAATTACAAACTGGGACACATATATCAAATAAATTAGTTAAAGTTGAATAAAAGATGTGGATTGCACTATCCATGTCCCTACACATGTAAAGCCGAAACCAGTCAGTATGAGACAAGAGCTGAGTTAGTTTAGCAAAGTCGGTTGAAATTGACGAAATTGACGAGCTCGCTCTGGAGATTTACTGCCTGTGCTTAGGACCCGGCATGTAAATCAATCAACACAGATAAGAAGGAATGATCCGAAACAAAATTAAGATCAAGCATTTTATGTAGAGAATTTGGGATACCATTGTTTTGACACAATAACATTCCAAATAAATTGTCAAGAAAATCATTTATACATATATCTTTAAAAAGGTTTTTACAGAAATAAAATAATAACTTAGACTTGCCATTTAAACGATCCCCATTATGAGCAACAACAATGCGTTGCAAAACCAACGCTGCGTTAACCAGACGTCCCAGCCGTAGACGCGGCACTGACCGACAATCACGAAAAACACTCTAAGCTCATAGATTGTGACGGGAGGGTAGGGGTTTCTCACTCACTGACAGTTGCAAGTGTAGAGCGCATTCATATGCACGTACACATTTAAGGTAAAGTACACAGAAATAAACGCTCTCATACAAGACGCGTAGTGATGTTGAGGGGGGTCCTATTCGTCTACAATTTGTATACACACACACGATTCGACTATGAGTCACTAACACTCGAGCACACGAACGACCGAAACTAGCCGCCAAAATGTAACTGTCCAATTTTTTCACTTGTCTAAAATTTTTGAAAGGACACTACAGCAAATGACTAACTATAATATTTCACTATCACTGTGACAACCAAAAAACTTTAAAAGATTTAAAAAACGAAGAAATCACAAAAAATTGAAATTCGCAATCGTAATCGACAGCACAGAAAAAAGTCCGTTGCGTGAGGGCAATCGCAGGCTACAGTCTGAATCGATTGCCGATTATTTTGCATTTTCGTGCTCAAAAATGCGCTCTAGTGCTATTAAATGCGCTTTCTAAAAGTTTTGCACCTTTTTTTTGTAAGCTCCTGATCATTGAGCGCGGAACCACATAAATTTAAAGATGCAACTGATTGTCTCTGTGAGCATGGTAATTATGGTAAAATATTTTTATTATTTTTTTTTTTTACAGAATACAATTCTAAATTTATACGAATAAAGGAGTTTATTATGAATGAGTGTCTATTTTGATGGCCCCAAATTTAACAAGTAAGATGGCTCTGACGGGAGTGCTCGACTAGGAGATACCCTGAACCCAGCGGCGAGCTGTCGTTACATGCATTTTATTAGGCTCCTCTGCATTCATACACATGACAGCTTAGCCGCAATTAGTAAAATAAAATAAAACAAAAAAATAATACAAATTAATGCTCGCGTTTCGCGCTAGCTTTTATTTGCAGGCAAATTTGAGTATGCCGAAGTTGTGAAATTTCTCGCATAATTTTCATAAATTAGGAAACTATATTTTTAAAATATTGATTGCAGTTAATCTACGAAAGCTTTTTAAGAATGTGCATGTCAAATACCAATTTTCCCCCATTTTGTTGCTCAAGAATATTTCAAATCGCCGTTGTCCCAGTATTAAATTGCACTTGGACCAACAAGTGTGTTGAGTTTAAAAAATAAATAAAAAATACAATAAAATAAACATTTAAATAAACAGTACAAAAACTCTGTGGATACAGCGAGATTCGAACCCAAGTCTGTTAGCACACTAGGAAACATCTCTACCACCGAGCTACATCATCATTTTGATTGCCTGTGACCAAATCTGAGATTAGAAAAACATATGCACATACAGTCGCTTTAGAATTCGAAAAAGAGCATATGAATGTGCATATAAGTACATATGTATGTATGTATGTGTGCACACACTTGCAGAAAACATTTGCGCTTGGCGCTTGCCTTCACGTGGTTTGCCAATATACAAATACATTTTCTATAATAGCTTTTGTGTTTCTTAACCGATTTTAATGAATTTTTGTTAATGCATTCCTATTGTACTGTATTACATTTATATGTTGAGGAGCAGCCTAAGTAGTGAAAATTGTGGCTGTAATTGCAATTACAATTATTTTTTCTGTTAATGGGGGAAGATGGCAGAAGGTATCCAAAATCCGAAACATTCATAATCTGCGTATCCTTTTCGAGAACACAGTAAACCAAATTTGTTCGAGCTTTTATAATTTCTTAGACATTCTCAAAAAACCAATAAACATCGATAGTAAGACGACTGGGCGGGTTATCGATAATTTAAAATAGCCTTGATCAGTGTAAGGTATACTCGAACTTAAAAACCCAAACTTTAACTACTAGATCTTATTGCAGGACTTGCTGCCCATATCATATCATGATCATATTCTGCCTCATCCTTCTGTCTGTTACATACATTTACACAATACTATTATACCCTTTTTACCCATCCATCATTTTTACAAAATCTGAAAAATTCATAATCTGCGTATCCTTTACATTAAACCAAATTTGGTGGCTTTAGCTCCCCAAACTTTAATCCCTATCTCTTATTACAGCACTTGCTGCCAATTGGATTGCCAAATTGGTCAAATTTTGCCACATGTTTTCTTAAAAAACTTCTGTGTTTCTGAACCGATTTTGATTATTTTTATAAATATATATATTTTTATATGTATATAGCCATTTGAATCAAATTTTGTGTCTCTAGGTCTCATAATCTATGAAATAAGCTTAAAACACTAGAGGTTGTTCTAGATTTGAATCGATTTTGGAAAAACGGTGTAGGTTATTGATCTTTTGAAATAAACTTGATCTGCGCGTGCCATGGACAAGTCTATAGCCGAAAAGCTAAAGTATTCAGCTCTAACAGTTACCGAGAGCGACACGTCGGACGGACAGACGGACAGATCGACTTGGCTTGATCGACTCGGTTGTTAATCCTGATCAAGAATATATATACTTTATACTTTATATACACGGACAAATTTCGAACCCAGTTCCCATTCAGTAGGGCTTCATTTCTAGCATGACGCCATTCGCAAAGTCCGTAGATTGTCGTAAACCATGCACCAGTTACAACTTACATCATCGAACCAACAATCATATATTTGTTTATTCTTTTGTATAAATTTATTAATAGTTCTAACATGTAAGAAAACATACAGACATAAAAAACACTGACGATAATAAACAGTTAAATACTTAATTGCAAAAAATGATTGCTCGCGCTTCGTTCTCGCCTAATATTTCCACAAAATAATTACATTTTTTTTTATACATTTCTACTATATTGGGTATACAAATTACTATTCTCGGCCTGAATTTAAGCTCGCACATATAAATAAAATAAAAACAAAAAATCTTTCCCCGTAGGGCACTTGAACCTGCGTATTTTTTTTAAGCTGAAAAAGCTAGAAAATGCTTGTGCTTGCTGCCAATTTGCAGTACAATTTTTAAAATTTTACCACAGGTTTTTTTTAAACTTCTGTGTTGCTTAACCGATTTTGATGAATCTTAATGCAATCGATTTCTCAAGTGCTATATACTATAGTATACATATATAGTATACGAATGTAAATATCCCCTTCAAGGTATAAAAAAAATAAATAAACAGCACGAAAAGCACGAAATCCGCGCTTGGTAGCCCGCCAAGCAACACCTCTAACACCGAGCTACAGCAGCATTCTAAATGTCTCTGTCAAAATCTGAGCTAAGAATATAGCATTCATGCACACACATTCGCATTAGAATTCTAAAAAGAGCTCACGCATATGAATGCGCATATACGTATGTATGTAGGAATCGGAAAAGAGTAAAGTGAGATTAGAGCTGAGAGAGAAACGCGAAGTGGTAGTCGTTATTAAACGACAACCTAGAAAGAGGAGAATAAGCTGAGAGAGTGGTGAGATCAGAGACAGTCATCTCGACAGGAATCTCGTGAGCTACACACGCACATACTTAAAAACATGAAAGACTCACTAAAATTATTAAATGCACATACACATAATATAATATATATAATATAATAAATAAACTCTTGTCCTAATAATAAACGTCGTCTCAGAATCGTTTGTATCACTGCGCAATACTTAGGCCACATTTAGGGGGCTCAAACGGGATTGTGACCATTTTTACATAAACTAATACCAATACCGTGTGCTGTGTTAAAATTTCGTGATTTGGTTTATGCTGTAGTGAACAAAGATCGTTGTTAAATAGCAAATTTTGCATGGAAGACTGGAAAATTGGTGGAAGTCACTGGAGTGCAACAGAGAAGGCTATATGCTGTGGAAAAAATTTCCAGAAGTTGTGAAATTCGAATAGGGCGAAAGGCGTGTAGCAAGAAAAGTAGCAAAGTAGAGGATGTGCATTTGCAGACAAATAGAGGCAAGCAGCTTTGACTTGTGGGTATAATTTGTACAGCGACGAGAGAACTTTCTGTATTGGAATCGTGGTGAGTTGCAGAAAATTGTTGGTACCAGCGAAACGAAGTGGACTCAAAGTGTTTGAAGATGTCAAGCTTTTTTAACACCTGGGTTTTGTTTCATAAAAAATTGACATTTATTTTTCCTTAATTTAAGTTTAGTTCTTAGTTACAAAGTTGCGAGAGGCTGTGGGCTAATTGCAAACAAGAAATTCTATTGGAAACGATAGCGCTCAGCTGTATGCGACGAAAGCGAAAGCGAAACTGACTTAGACGGTAATAAGTGCAATAGCAAGTAATCAGAGAGACAAAATTGAGTGGTTTTCGGCCGCGTAGGGCGCGAAGCATAGCGATAAGCAATTGAGTGCATTGTTTTTACGGTTAGTTGTTATGCTGCCGCGCAGGGCAGAACTATGCTAATTATCTGTTTCAGCTGCTGCTGCGAACGTAAAGAAACGAAAGAAGCCGATAAAACTTGCAGAAAAACTAACATAGTGTTATAAGTAAAGTAAAATTAATTGTGACCAGTTGGAAAATTGCGTCTGTGTCTATCTGTGTTACAGACGATTAACATACAATTAGTTTAACATTGATTTTTATTGGATACCAAGTTTGAGAGTCTCTGACATTGACAATTTGTGTGTTGCCGTTGGCATTTGGACGAGTCGGCAAAGTTTTGAAAATATATTTGAAGTAATGATTTAATTTAACATAAGTTGGCTATAAAAATAAAAAAATTTAAAAACATGTTCGAGTGGAAGAAAGCCGGAGTTGCATGATAGACTGATGGTTCATTATGGGTTGCAATTGCTGGAAGTGAGTGAGCCGGATAGTGGTGATGACGAAGTGAATGAGCTGGAGAGTGGTGTTATTTACAACAGTAGAAAATGTAGAGCAGCATAGTAGCATAGCAGACAGAGCAGAAAGTGTAACTGGATTAGGTCAGACTCGACACACAGAAGCTTTACCGGTAGCGAAGTCATGGTTCACGTTAAAGGACGTGGAAGGTAGCAGATCGCAATTCACAGGTTCAGATTTGCCAGTCATTAATCAGTGGATAGAAGAACTGGAAGAATGTGCGCTTACGGTGGAGGATTTCAAGTGTTTTAGATGTAATCAACCAGAACATAGAGCTGCTCAGTGTAGAGTCGAAGTTCCAGCGAAGCAAGAGAAGTCAACCAATCTTGTACAGGATGGAGTAGTAATAAAGCCAGTAAGCATGTTTACTTCGTCCAGATTGTAATTAAAAATGGCCGTGAGCGCAAAGGTTAGTTTTAAAGGTCTTGTGGATACAGGGCAGATCTTTGCTTGATGCGCAGAAATGTTTTTCCTTAAGTTAGGTGAAAGCAGATTGACAGGCCTGGTAAAATGTTTGACAGGCATTGGCGAGATCTAGATTGTGACATTTGGCAGTTCAATAATCCCTGTGAACATCGATGGCATTATTATGAATGTCGAGTTTCATGTCATATCCGATGAAGACATGGCGTTTGAAGTGATCTTGGGTTGAACAATTCTGGAAAATATCGACATGAAAATTACTAAGAATGAACGGAAAGAAACGCTTATGTTGTGACTATCGGAAGTTCCACATTGACCACGTGGGTCCATTGGAGATTACTAAGAAACGATATAACCACATATTGGTGATTGTTGACGCATTTTCGAAGAACGTATGGCTTTATCCCACCCGTAGTACAGGTGTTGATGAGGTAATAGGTTGCTTAGAAAGGCAAGCCATTAATTTTGGTAACCCGTGCAGAATTGTGTCGGATAGGAATGCAGCTTTTACGCCAAATACGTTCAAAGACTACTGAGACAAAGAAAAAAAGCAGCATTTAATAACAAGATCGTTATACCAATGTTGTCTAAATTAAGCATAGAAAGTCCATGATGTTGGTATAAACATTTAGGTAGAGCGCAACAGATGATAAATAATATCGAACCGAGGAGTACAAAGATTGCGCCGTTCAAGATCTTGACAGGTGTCAATATGCGCTATTTATAACAGATAGATTTAAAAGAGCTAGTACAGCAGACTATTATTGATAAGCTGGCACTGCACGAGAGGAATTGCCTAAGGAGGCAAGAAACAATATTAAAGAATTGCAAGTGGAAAACCAGCGAGCGTTTGATCAAAAGAGAAAGATGGAAAAAAAGTATAAAGTGAACGATTTAGTAGCTATAAAGCGTACCAATACGGAGTTGGGTCAAAATTAAAAGGGAAACATATTGGTTCGTACAAAGAGTTAAAGTCAACAAACATGGCCGATATGATGTCGAAAAATGGGAGAGGGAGAAGGTCCGTATCACACATCAACCGTGGCAGAGTTTATGAAGGAGTTCGGTGCGTACCCTACGTCAGGAGGGCCGAATGTAGGAATCGAAAAAGAGCAAAGTGAGATTAGAGCTGAGAGAGAAACGCGAAGTGGTCGTCGTTATTAAACGACAGCCTAGAAAGAGGAGAAAAAGCTGAGAGAGTGGTGTGATCAGACACAGTCAGTGCCGAAATCTCGTGAGCTACACACGCATATTATTAAAAAACACGAAAGGCTCACTAAAATGATTAATACACACTCACAATAAATACAAATACACATAAACATTGTCAAATCAAACATCGTTAATATGATAAATAAAATCTTGTCATAATAAAAAACGTCGTCTCAGAATCGTTTGCATCACTGCGCAATACTGGGGCCACATGTATGTGTGAAAACGCATGCAGAAAACGTCTGCGCTTGGCGCTTGCCACCACGTTGTTTGCCAATATGCAAATAAATTTTCTATAATAAATTCTGTGTTTCTTTACCGATGTTGATGAAATTTATTTTAATGCATTATCATTGAACAACAGCACATTTATATATTGACGAGCATCCTAAGTCGTAAGAATTGTCGCTGTAAATGTAACCACAATTGCTTTCCTTTTATTAATAGTGGAAGATGGGGGAGGTATCCAAAATTCCGAAATATTCATAATCTGCGCATCCTTTACGAGAACATGTTAACTGTTGGTGGCTCTAGCTCTTAAAATTCCTGAAATATGCTCAAAAACCGTATCACAAAAACCGATAAATCGATAATTAAAAATAGCCTTAATCTGCGTATGGTGTACAAAAATTTAAAAACCAAACTTAAATCCCTAGCTCCTATTGCAGTACCTGTACCAATTGGATTGTCAAATATGTCAAATCTTACCACACGTTGTCTTTAATAACTTCTGTGATTCTTAACCGATTTGAATCAATTTTAATGCAATAATAGCCTTAGAGCCTTCGAAAGTTGATCAACTTGGATGGAGTCACTTCTAGTAGCAGCGAAATTGCAAAAGGTATTGGCCAGAGGGTTATCTAATGGTGTGGGGCTCCTAAAAAGAACAGATGGTTCTTACACACAGGATTGACGGGAAACGCTAGAACAACTGTTTCAGGTGCATTTTCCTGGTTCTGTTATAGGCCCGAAAAATCACTGTAATGGTGGGGATACTGACCCACCAGCTAGACGTGGTTACAGTCTGTCGGGTGTTATCTTTGACGCTGACAAGGTCAGGTGGGCCATTAAATCATTCGCAACCTTCAAAGCCCGGGGGCGACCGTATTTCCCCAGCCCTACTGTAACACAGCGTAGAAGATATACTTAGTCCACTAATTGGCCTACTTGGGGCGAGCTTCACTTGAAGGCACATTCCGCTATCTTGGACGGAGGTAAATGTGGTTTTTATTCCCAAGCAAGTGAACCGTCCCTTGGATCAACCTAAGTCGTATAGACCAATTAGCCTTACATCCTTTCTGCTTAAGACCGCAGAAAACCTGTTGGACTTGCATATCCGGTGCAGATTGCAAGATACCAATCCCCACCACCATACACAATTCGACTACATCAAAGGCAGATCGACAGAGGTGGCTCTACATCAGATAGTCAGTAAGATTAAAAAGGCCTAGTGGTTGAAGGTGCCTTTGACAACACTGGCTTTCAGTCAATAATCAGTGCGTTAGCATCTAGGGCGGCTGCAAAGGCACTTTAGATATTTACTAGACGCCACCACTGTCCGCGTACGAGCGGTCAAAGGTCCCTAGAGTTATATGAACTACTGGTGTAACTATCGGAGCTATGCATCGATACCATAGGGTATGCAGATGACCTGGCAATAATAGTTTCCGGAAAGTTCGGCTTAACCATCACCGAATTTATGCAAACGGCACTCAACACGCCCCTAAGATGGTGCACAGATGTAGGTCTAAGCCCACAAAAGGCGATTATCGTTCCCATTACGAAACGGAAGAACATCAATGTCGGACCGCTCTACATTGGTGGGACACCCGTTGAGCTCTCCAGTGAGATCAAATATATCGGTGTAAACCTGGATAAAAGACTTAACTGGAACTCGCATTTAGACTAAACTTTGACCAAAAGTAATCATGTCATGTGGGTCGTCGTTTTATCGGTAAAACCTGAGGTTTAGACTCCAAAGCCATAAGATGTTGTCACTTACGCTGCCCTCGTCTGATGGCCAAAGGTCCAGCAGGCCACCGTTATACGAAAATGCAGCATACTTCAGCGGCTAGCAGCAGACATAAGTCATGCTAGTCTAGTAAAAACTATTCCTGGCTTAGGGATCTGCGACAGAACGGACTTTAAGTCGACTGAAATTTTCTTCGGGGCAAAATTTAGGACTCTTATTCCAGACCGTAGCGAATGGGATGATGGCAACCCTTGCAATAATTACATGAGCCTGCAGTGGTTCACAGACGGATCAAAGACTAATCAAGTGGTTGGTGCGGGGATCACAGGACCCAACACCAAAATCTCGATTGCAATGGGTACCTGGCCCAGTGTTTTTCAATCTGAGATCCACGTCATTGAGTCCTGCTCCAGACATATCGTTGACAAGGGGATAAGATAGCCAAGCAGCCATTCAAGCTCTTTCCTCATGGAGGAGTACCATGAGACTGGTTGCGGATTGCTGGAATTGTCTTCAGCATCTGTTACATCGAAGCCGGGTCACACTTTGTTGGGTCCTTGGGCATTCCGGAATTTCCGGCAACGACGGGCTAGCTAGGGCTGGTTCCGCAACCCCTCTTCTTGGAGCTGAACACTTTTGTGGGTTAAGCTGGGCTTATGCCAAAGAGTTGATTGAGGAATGGTCAAGTAATGGGGGGCAGAGCATAGTTCAAATAATCGATAGCCAACACCGTTTTCCTAAAAACGATAAAAATCTACAACAACCACTATTTTTTGAAGATTGCTTCGTAGGTTATGAGACCTAGAGACAAAATTTGGTTGGATTGAATATTTATATACACTATAACACTAGAAGAATCTATTACATTAAGATTTATCAAAATCGGTTAAGAAACACAGCAGTTATTAAAGAAAACATGTGGTAAAATTTGATCAATTTGACAATCCTATTGGCAGCAAATGCTGCAATAAAAGCTAAGGATTAAAGTTTAGTTTTTTTAGTTTGTGTATACCATACGCAGATTAAGGCTACCATATAAAAAAAACGCAAATCAATTACTACAGACTTGCGCTTTGATTTGTACATAGATTTGCATGCTCTTATTAAGCAAACAAATTTCATAACGATAATCAGTTTAGAAGTTATTCAAGAATTCATTTTCCATAGTGGGGCCAAGCGTGCATGCGTTCGTATGTGTGTGTATGGGTGACTTTGTGAATGTATGTATGAATGCAAAGAGCTTTAAATGTATATAACGACAATTCGCCGCTGGGTTCACATTTTAGTATGCCGTAATTGTGAAATTTCTCGCAAAAATTTTCACAAAATAGGAAACTATAAGTATATCTTTCAAATGTTGGTGGCAGTTGATCTGTGAAAGCTTTTTGAGAGTGTGCATGCCAATGTCCCAGCATTAACCAGCATTGGAAATACAAAATAAAAATAAAAGTTTAAATAAAAAGTAAAAACAACTCCGCTGACCCAAGCCAGATTCGAGCCCGCGTCTGATTGCGCGACAGGCAACATCTCTACCACCGAGCCACAGTTGCACTTCAATTGTTTCCGTCAAAACCTGAGATGAGGCACACACGTACAACCAATCACTTGAGAATTCGAAAGAGAATGTGCATATACATATGTATGTGTGTATGTGTAATACGCATGCAGAAAACGACTGCGATTGGCGCTTGCCACCACGTGGGTTGTCAATGTACAAATACCTTTTCTTTAGTAACTTTTGTGTTTCTTAACCGATTTGGATGAAATTTGTTTTAATGCATTCTTATTATAGTATAGAACAGTTCAAACCAAATTTGCAGCTGCGCTTGGCCCCTCAATGAAAAGTTAATTCTTAAATAACTTCTAAACTAAGAATAGGATCGGAATGAAATTTACAGGACGGAACAAGAGCGTTAAAATCTGTGTAACAAACGAAATCGAACTGGCGGGCGAAAGGGGAGAGGTATCCAAAATCTGAAAAATTCATAATGTGCGTATCGTTCACGGGAACATATTAAAACATATTTGGTGGCTCTAGCTCTTAAAGCTCTTTTTGAGATATGCTCAAAAAACCGTGTCAAAAAATCCATAAACACAGATTATAAGAAAACGGGGCAAGCTATCGATCATTCAAAATAAACTTGATCTGCGTATGGTATATACAAATCTAAAAAGTCCTAGTTCAGCTGGCTAGCCCTTGTAGTCTCTGAAATCAACGCGACCGACACACAAACGGACAGACAGACGGACATGGCTAGATCGACTCGGTTAGTGATGCTGATCAAGAATATATATACTTAATGGGGTCGGAGATGCCTCCTTCTGCCTGTTACATACATTTGCACAAAACTATTATACCCTTATTACCCATTTTCAATGGGTTCAGGGTGTAACAAGTAAGATGGCTCTAGTCGGGAGTTTCCGACTGGGAGAGACCCTGAACCCAGCGGCGAGCTGTTACATGCATTAAACCTCTGTCCATTTATACACACATTCACAAAGTCACACACACACATACACACAAACGCAAGCTGCGCACTTTACACATCGGCTGAGCTTGACCTCACTATGGGAAATGATTTCTTCAATAACTTCTTAACTAAGCGTATGATCGTTATGAAATATTCAGTGTTTAATGAGAGCATACAAATCTATTCACAAACCTAAGCACAAGTCTGTAGTATTTGATTTGCGTTTTTTTGCAATTATGCAAAATTCGAAATATTCATTGCCTGCGTATTACTTACGAGCACATATTAAAATTTGATGGCTCTTGATCTTATAGTCTCCGAGATATGCCAAGAAACCCAAGTCTAAAAATAGATTTTTATCGATAATAATGAAACGGAGCAAGATATCGATGATGGATGGGGAGAATCTATAGTTGTTTTGTTTAGGTCTCTAGCTTTTGTAGTTTCCGAGATCGCTGCGTTCATACAGACGGACAGATGGAGGGACGGACGGACAGACGGACATGGCTAAAGCGACTCAGCTCGTCGTCCTGATCAAGAATATATATACTTTATGGGATCGGAGATGTTTCCTTCTGCCTGTTACATACATTTGCACAAAACCATTATACCCTTTTTACTTATTTTTGAAGTTCAGGGTATAAAAATAGCAAAACATGTTGTAGCTTCTCTAGTTCATGAGATATTTTTCTGCACGATGGATTCGGTGCGGAAACAAAAGAGCGCGATTTAAGAGCGCATGACGTCACAAAATCGGTTTGTGCTTTGTTTACATTGCGTTGCCATTGGCACGCGTTGAGTTTGGAACGCGTTAATAATCCATATAAAGCTAAAGTCCGTTAATTTGAAGATTGTGGACAACACTAGGGTCTTAATTAAGCCCAAAATTTGTAATTATATCAAAACATCTTTAAAATCCAGAAAGTTGAGTTGTTATCCGCTTATTCGTATGACAGCTATATGATATAGCGGTCCGATCTGGACAAATTTGATATATGTGTTGTGTGCACTAATAATACGGATCCATGCCAAGTTTCCTTAAGATAGCTAGCCTACTTTAGTCGTTATACTACCTTAAGAGCAAAATTGTCGATATTTTCGTACAAGCGCGCAGCGCGCACACAAATTTCCGATATAGTGACGTCACTATTTTAAGAGCTCAGAAGTCCTTGCATAACCTAGACTCTCTCAATCGTGATATTGATGTAAGCGAATTTACATTTTTGGAGCTGATGGTGTCGATGGGGGCTTTCAGAAATTCGTTTAGACATTGAAATTGGTGTTTTGAATACGCGCCGAATTGTATCTCACATATTCAAATCCGATAACTCGTTCAGTTGTTATTAAGAAAATTATGTGTTTGTGTGTTTCCGAAAAGTTAATGTTAATTTTGGGTGTAAATGTTCGCGTATGATAGCGTTGAGCTGGCTTTATGGGACTATGTGGGCTTGTTCCCTACCATGAACCAAGAATCTTTTGCTCTACGACTTTTGGAAAAACCCGCTAGTTTGGCGGGAAAGCTCTAAAATCCTCTAAAATTGACACACCACAATTTCCAAGCCATCGAAGATACGTATATGTTCTATATATTGTTTGAAGGGTATTTCAAACTTTTTTTGTAAAAAGTTGCAGGTAAAAAAAGTTTTCAATTGCAACTTAAATTGTGCCAAGGGGCTTCCTATGGGGACAAGAGATGCTCTGCCCCCCTTATGAAGGAGAGCAGATCCATTGTCGAGGAATTTCTGATCTGTGCTGGAGTAACAAATTCTCTGCATAGATACTTCCTCCTACTCCAAGTAATGGCTGGGCAATCACTTAAAATGTGCTTTGTTGTCTCGTCATCCTCTCTGCAGAGTCTAAACTCTCTGTCATTTTGTGGATGTGATACTTGACTGTGTGGTGTCCCGTGATTTGGATTTCCGTCTCCTTCTTAGACCATTCCTCTATCAACTCTTTGGCAGAGGCTCAGCTTAACCCGCAAAAGGGTTCAGCTCCAAGAAGAGGGGTTGCGGAACTAGCCCTAGCTAGCCCGTATGCAAGTTCGTTGCCGGCAATTCCGGAATGCTCAGCGAGCCAACAAAGTGTGACCCGACAATTCCAGCAATCCACAACCAGTCTCGAGGTAATCCTCCAAGAGGAAAGAGCTTGAATGGCTGCTTGGCTATCTGAAAAGATATTTAAGGTGGCTCCTCTTATCCCCTTGTCAACGATATGTCTGGAGCAGGACTCAATGGCGTGGATCTCAGATTGAAAAACACTGGGCCAGGTACCCATTGCAATCGAGATTTTTGTGTTGGGTCCTGTGATCCCCGCACCAACCGCTTGATTAGTCTTTGATCCGTCTGTGAACCACTGCAGGCTCATGCGATTAATACAAGGGTTGCCTTCATCCCATTCCCTACGGCTTGGAATAAGAGTCTTAAATTTCGTCCCGAAGAAAAGTTCCGTGGTCTTAAGCCAGGAATGGTTTTTACTAGACTAGCATGACCTATGTCTGCTGCTAGCAACCCCTTTGTGAGTTTAATCTTCAGAAGGCTCAAGGAATCCACCTTCTTTATGTGCCAACGCAGTGGAGTCAGTCCTAAGACTGTCTCCAGTGCTGCAGTAGGACATGTACGCATGACACCCGTGACGGATAGGCATACGAGCCGCTGAAGTTTGCTGCATCTTGGTATGGCGGTAGCCTGCTAGGCTTTTGCCCAACAGACGAGGGCAGCGTAAGTGACAACAGGCATAACATCATACTATACAGCCAGCTAATGACTTTGGAGTCTCCCCCATGTTTTACCGCAGAGCCAACGACGTGCCCACATGGCGTGAGTGCCTTTGGTTAACGTTTTGTCTAAGTGCGAGATCCAGTTACGTCTCTTATTCAGATTAACACCGAGATATTTGACCTCACTGGAGAGCTCGACGGGTGTCCAACCGGTGTGAAGGGAACGATAATCACCTTCTGTGCGTTGATATTGAGACCCACATCTGCGCACCATCTTAGGGCCGTGTTGAGTGCCGTTTGCATGAATTCGGTGATGGTTAAGCTGAACTTTCTGGAAACTATTATTGCCAGGTCATTTGCATACCCGATGCCTAGCTCCGATAGTTAAACCAGTAGTTCATCTATCTCTAGGGACCTTTGACAGCTCGTTCGCGGACAACGGGGACATCTAGTGAAGATCTAATGTCTCTGTGCATTAGCATTCTCTCTATCCAGGTTATAGAGAAGGAGATGCTAACGCCCTGGTTATTGACTGATAGCCAGTGTTGTTGAAGCCGCTTCGACGTCTAGGAAGGAGCACAAAGCAATTTCCTTCGCCTCGAATGCCTTTTCAATCTTACTGACTATTTGATGTAGAGCGATCTCTGTCGATCTGCCATTGATGTAGTCGGATTGTGTATGGTGGGATTAATATCTTGCAATCTGAACCGGATATGCAATAAGTCCAATAGGCGTTCTGCGGTCTTAAGCAGAAAGGATGTAAGGCTAATTGGTCTATACGACTTAAGTTGATCCAAGGGACGGTTCACTTGCTTTGTTATAAAAACACAGTGACCTCCCTCCAAGATAGTGGAATTTACCCCTAAATGTAGCCCGCCCTAAGTAGACTAATTAGTGGCCGGGAAAATCTGGTCGCCCTCCGGGTCTTTGAAGGGAGCGAATACTTTAATGGCCCACCTGACCTTTTCAGCGTCGAAGATAACACCCGACAAACTGTAACCACGTCTAGCTGGTGGTTCAGTATCCCCACCATTTCAGTGATTTTTCGGGCTTATAACAGAACCAGGAAAATGCATTTGAAAATAATAATAAGAACCATCTGCTCTTTTAAGGAGTCCCACACCATTAGATGACCCTCTGGCCAATACCTTTTGCAATTTCGCTGCTTTTAGAAGTGACTCCACACTTTCGCAGAAGGTGCGCAAGGTATCGCGTTTGGCCTGGGAGATCAAACTTGATGTGGTGGTGATCTGAAACAGCAGCCTCATCGGCAACCTGCCAATTTTAAATGAAATCGGACAAACAACTGCTAACCAGAGTGAGGTCTACCTCACCTCTTCCCTAATTGCGTTTATAAAAGTGAGTTTGCACCCTCTATTTGATACATCTAATTGACTACACAAAAGACATTCAAGAAGGCACTTAACCCTTTTGTTGACGTCACGACTACCCCAGATAGTGTGATGGGCGTTGGCGTCACATCCCATGACTAGCTGTTTGTTCGTCCTTCGGCGGAATTCGACGAGCCGCTGAACCTCAATTGACGGTGCGTCATCGGTGTCTCCAAGGAAATATGCAGACGCCACTACAATTTCCTTCGCTTCTTCTGTCGTAGCTACCTTAACAACGAAACTAGGTCCCTGGAGATAAAGTTTGTAAGAGGAAAGTACCTTACGCTTTTATCCAGAAGGATAGCTGCGCGAGGCGCTCCACCCAATCGGTCATACAACAACTTACATGAGCCATAACTGAATGCTCTAATCTGGCCAACAATAAACCATGGTTTTTGGTGGAGAGCCAGGTTGATGTTCATTTCGGCGAAAATCCTGCACGATGCTCCTCTAGCGTAGTGCAGGTTCGTCTGGAGCACATTGATTATGCTCATTTCTCCTTCACGGAGTGTTGGACAAGGCAAGCGCTTTTTCCTTGTCGAGAGTCGTTCCCACGAACACCCCTCGGTAGCTTGGATGCTTTGTACCTCATTGTACTTTGCGCCTTGCTAGCTGTCAGTCGCTGCTGCTGCGGCCCCGGTTCGCTTGCTTCGAGCGAACTGCAGGCCTTGATATGGCTGAAGCTCGCCCTGACCCACTCGGCTGCGTTGTTGACGTAGCAGACGAGCGTGAGGCAATCCGTTCTCGGAACAACACCCTCGAACTTTGGCTTCGCACCTGGTTTCACACACGTCAGGATGGACGATAAGATCGCCGCCTTCGTTGCCATTTAATCCGCTGTCAGAGGTGAGGATCAGTCGCGATTAAGCCGAGCTCGACACCGCTCGCCATTCGACTGTATGATGGCGCTGTCGACTCTGAAACCGAGCTCTAAGCTCGTCTGAGCGACCCCTTTGAACTTGGCGTCAGCGGGGGCACCTTTGCAGCTTTCAGAGCAGCTGCTCTGAGAAAGTGGCACACTCCAACTCTTTATCCAAGGAAGTTGGTGGTCTTTCCGTATCGTCCCCTTGGTGACCAACATCACCGCTTGGGAGGGTGGAGTCCGCGGCCCTACAGCTACGGTGCCAGAAATAGGCTCAACCGTGCAGACTCATTATTTATATCAATATTTTGGTTCATTTTGAATCCCACGAGTGAACGGGAAGGGGAGTTCTGTGGGAGGTTGGCAAATAAAACTGGAGGGCGACAGGTATCCAGAGTCCGCATACTAACGGCCGAGCACTCGGTCATGAGTAATGCTGTAATGCATATGCATATGCCGACTACCATTAGTCAGCACCTTTGGCAGAGACATGACCATGCCATGGATCTGCTTCCAGCCGCCCTCACGAGGAGAGTAAGTCTCACTTCTAACAGTGTGCAGATACGGCACGTATTATTCAAGTAATAATTACTCGTTAGTCCCCTTGCACACCAGTTAGCTGACGGCCAGGGGTCGGGACTATGTACTCTTGTGTTTTATTAGCCAAGTAATATGGGATCGACTCTTGATCATGGTAATAAATATCAAACCTAAACACCTTTTGATAAAGTAAAATTTTCAAAATTAATCCACAAAATTTCTGATATCAAACAAAAACACCTCTACACTAGGTAACAATCTAGGGGAGAAAGCGCATTCCAGCCCCAAAATTACTGATATAAAATTTTGCGACGAAGGATATTCTTGTCTATTCCAAATTACACAAAAATACTAGGGCCTTCGGCACCTTACGCAAAAAGCTCCAGCTCCCAAAAATATCTTTTTGCAATGTGCAATGGAATTGATCATATATTTAATAGGCATCTAATAATTTTTCACTTATTCAAATCCGAGAACTCGTTCAGTTTTTATTAGGAAAATTAAGTTTTGTGTGTTTCCAAAAAGTTAATGTTAATTTCGATACAAATTTTCGCGTATAATAGCGTTGAGATGGCTTTATGGAACTTTGTCAATATTTTCCCTACCATGAACCAAGAAACTTTTGTTCTACGACTTTTGAATAAACCTAGGGGGTTTAGCGGAAAAACGCTAAAATCCGCTAAACCGTTTCCATATACGTTTTATATATTGTTACCTTGGCATTTTTGTTCTTAAAACGCAGATAAAAAGTTACAGGTGAAATAAATCAAATGTACGTTTTGATAATTTATAGGAAAACGGCTCATACGATTTCGATAAATGTTTAATGTGCTATAGGCATTGAGTTTCCGCCACTTTTGGTACATACCAAATATCTGGGATAATTCGTTTGCATAACTGTATTTACAGATTGCGTCAACTGATTTTGAATTCACTTTAAAACAATTGAGATCAGTTGACGGAATGGATATTGATTTCGTCGAACATCTATTCTGTTTGTAATTTGGTGCGAACAGCTGATTTTTTTTAAGGTTGTGCCGCAAAACGCAAATAAACATACCCATTGTTTTCTTTTGCTAATACAAATAATAATTTTATATGGAAAATGTTAAAATAAAGTTAAAAATTTTCGGTGCTGTATATTTTACAATATTTATTATATATGTCAAATTAGCCCCGGATCTGATTTCACTTTGAATATCTGAGTTGCCAGATAACTTTCTGATAGCGGACTGGCCTATCTGCCGTTTTGTTTCGATTGTAATGAAATAAACATTTTCCAAATTATACAAAAATAGTAGGGCCTTCGGCACTTTACGCTAAAAGCTCCAGCTTCTGTGTACCCAAAAATAACTCTTTACGATGTGCAGTATGCCCAACTATTTTTTCATAATTTGGAATTGATCATATATTAAATTAAATATCCTTCGCCATAAAATTTTATATCAGAAATTTTGGGGCTGGAATGTGCTTTCGCCCCTAGATTGTTACCACTTGTAGAGGTGTTTTTGTTTGATATATTTTACTGGAAAGCTAGAGCCACCAAATTTCATATATAGATTGGTGGTAAGCTCCCCCAAAGTTCAGACTTTGATATCTCGGTCCAATAGAACGCCCCCCAGCCACCCCACCCTACCAATCGCGAAAGCCAATATCTTTCAAATTTGAGAGGTAGATTGCTGGTCACCTTCTTTAAAGATCCTTAAAAAGTTTCCGTACACGCCCACTGGTGGCGTGGAATTTCAATAAAATCGATGTATCTGCCTATGTTTTAAAGCTAGAAACATTCACTTACAACATTTTTTTTGATAAATAAAAAAAATATACGAATTAACGAGGTGACCAAAATGTACCAAAATGCGTACTGTAAACTGAGAAAAGTGACATATGCATTTCATTGAGAATTGTCCACAAAAAACTTAACCGTTTTGAAATTGGTCCATTCGTTTGGGCGGTACAGCTATTCAAAGTTGGAAACTATTTGCAGTATGAAACAAACATGCATTTTTTGGTACAAAATATGAATGTTTTTGGTTTAATTGTGTCCTTTCTAAAAAATAAAAAATTATAAACAGGTGTACTAAAAAAAAATCTTTTTATGTTCAATATAAAACTTCTTTTTTATTAATAATTTAGTAAGCCGCTATTTTTGACACTATTTTCAAACTTTAGGTAAACATATCGTTAAGAATTCCGTGGACTTTCACCATTGTTTCATTGTAAGAAAGGTTCAGTATTTAATTCTGAAGATATTGCAAACAAAAAATTGGCTGTCGAGAGGTTCCGATGCACTTTTTATTAGCATATCCCTGTGGACGGTAGTCTCCGCTAGGGGCGAAGCACAACGTAGTGTGCAAAAGCGGCAAGCAGCATATTCGCGCACTTTAGAAGTTTTGCTACGATAGTCCGATCAGATCAAGTGATATACTGATCAAAAGGTATTGCTTAAAGTATAAAAAAACATAGCACAACATGTGATAGCTCATATGGTTCATGAGGTAAACGATTCGGAAAAATATACGATTTTTGAGCTGATAGGGTTTGAGGTTTAAGGCTTTCAGAAATTCGTTCGGGCATCTAAAAAATCTGTGTTTCAAATATGCATCGAATTCACTTATTCAAATACTCGTTCAATAGTTATTAGGAAAATACATTTGTTGTTTGTTTCCGAATGATAGCGTTGAGATGGCTTTATGGAACTTTGTGGGTTTGTTCCCTATCATGAACCAAGAAACTGTTGTTCTACGACTTTTGGAAAAACCCGCTAGTCTGGTGGGAAAGCGCTAAGATCTAGTAAAATTGACACACCCACTGTATGCTTATATAAGGACGTTCAATTTAATATATGACCAATTCCAAATTATAAACAAGTAAGATGGCTCTAGTCGGCAGTGCCCTGAATCCAGTGGCGAGCTGTCGTTACATGCATTCATACACACATTCATAGCTTTAAAACTGAGGGAGATGCATCGATTTTATCGATATGCCAAAAAATTTTTGTGTGATCTTGAGAAGATGTCATTAGTATCTGCCTTAAATGTTCTATTTTTATTCTTATGCCTCCAGCTATGAAACCAAAGGAGACACATATATTTTATCGAAATGACACGCCCTCAGTGCGCGTGGGCGAATAATATTTTTAAGATCTTTAAAGAAGTATATTAGTAATCTGCGTTTTAAAATTGGGGATTCTGGCTCAAAAGTGTGTGAGATATAGATTTTCGCGTTTTTGGGGGGCGGGAGTGGACGTGGATGCAAGGTTTTTTTACAAGTAAAAAATTTGGGAAGTCTAGCTTTTAAACTGGGGGAGATATGGTCTTTCACAATGCAATCTACATACCAAATTGGGTGACTCTAGCTTTTTATAAAATATTCACATTTTATCGATTTGTGATTTGAGGTGTTGCGACATGTTATCGATTTGCCCGCCTCATAGTGGACGTGGCACACTGATCTAAACATTTCGTCTGAAGCAGATAACTACAGCTATATATACCAAGTTTCAAGCCTCTACCTTCAATATCACCGAAAAAGTTGGGAGGTGAACGAGTTATCGGATTTGAGCAAATGAAATACCATTCGACACGGGTTCGACACAAAAATTTAGATACCGAACGAACAAATACCGTCCGCAGTGATATCTGCTTTTGCACACTTCGTTGTGCTTCTCCACTAGCGTAGACTACCGTCTTTCATAAGTTGGTATGCGTTGTGCATTACATTAGGGCATTCGTTTCTTCTCGTGAAGAAACTGCACAAATTCCTCAACTCATTGTAACTCGGTATTTTGCATACTTGGAGCAGGTGGTATGGGTTTATGTTGTTTTGTAAACAATAATGAATACAAATGTTCAGCGCCGGTCAGCATGTCTACTCAACTCGGTTTGCCGAAGTTTGTATACGCCAAAGGCGATTAGTCAGGCATGTTCCAGTTTGTGATGTTTATGACTTGTGATGGTTGATCGGCGATTATTTGTAATATAGATGTAAAAGATGAGAAAGATTTTGTTTTTTTTTAACGGACGCAGGCAAATGAAGATCGCGAACAAATATACAGATGGCAGAGAAGAAGAGTTTTAAGATTAGGTATAGAAGTTGCATAACATATAATATGGAAAGGGTTACGATAGTTAGAACATAAGATCCGAAATGAGTTACAATAGCTACTATTACATGTTTGAAGAGAAAGCGGTAAAAAAGTACTAGTAATTCTGCTCGGAACTGCAAAACTAATCTGGCTGATCGATTCGGAGGAATCAATTTGCCCATTAATTTGATATACTAAACTAGTTCCACGATCATACAAGTAAGATGGCTCTAGTCGGGTGTCCCCGACTAGGAGATACCCTGAACCCATCGGCGAGCTGTCGCTACATGCATTTCATTAAACCTTTCTGCATTCATACACACCACACCACAGCACACTTAGTAAAATAAAATAAAAATAAATTACAAAAACAAGATGACTCTAGTCAGGAGTGCCCGACTAGGAGATTCCCTGAACACAGTGGCGAGCTGTCGTTATAAACATTTATTTCAAGCCCTCTGCATTCATACACACAACTCCACAGCCGCAATTAGTAAAATAAAATACAAATAAATAATAAAAATTAATGATCGCGCTATACGCTCGCTTTTATTATTTGCAGACAAATTTAAGTATGGAGTAGTGGGGAAATTCCTCGCAAAAATTTTCACAAAATATATCTTTCAAACGTTGGTTGCAGTTGATCTGCGAAAGCTTTTTGAGAGTGTGCTTGTCAAATACCAATTTCTCCCATTTTGTTGCTCCAGAATATTTCAAATCGCCCATGTCCCAGCATTAAGTTGCAATTGGAACAAGAGGTGTGTTAAGTGAAAAATAAAAAAAAAAAAAACAGTCGAAACATAGCGAGATTCCAACTCGCGTCTGATATCGCGCCAGGCAACACCACTATCACCGAGCTACAGCTGCATTTTAATTGCCTTTGCTAAAATCTGAGGTTAGAAACACACATGCACAAACAATCGCATTAGAATTCGAAAAAGAGCTCTGGCATGTGCATCGACATATGTATGTATGTATGTGTGCACACGCATGCAGAAAACGTCTGCGCTTGGCGCACCACCACGTGGTTTGACAATGTACAAAAACATTTTCTTTTATCGATAATAATAAATCGGAGCAAGAAATCGAAAAAAAATTATAAAATATTTCTGCGAATGGATTAGGAGAATCCTGAAAGTTCAGGTCTCTAGCTTTTTCTGAGATCGCTGCGTTCATACAGACGGAA